>ML814097.1:7206-19225 GCA_009831015.1 Picea engelmannii | reverse complement strand
CCTGTTGGCTACGCGATTAACCTGTGGCTTGAGAAACCGCGACTCAGGGGCATCTAATTCGTCAAAATCACCCGGGGATTGCACCCGGCCTGAGCCACACCAACCCTTAACATGGTTGGATTTTTTGTCCCCGCAGGTTTCGAACCAGTGACTTTAACATCGCGGAGTGGCTTAACAACACACTCCGTCACCGACTGTCCTACACCTCGGGGACAAAAGGTATGCGGGCTTGGCCCAGTTAAGCTTTCTGCAGCTAGACCACGTCCTTGCTCGGGTTTGAGCACAAGACCTGACCTTCGTTGCAAGAACGACTTTACCATCCAGCCGCCTCCGCTAACCTTGTGGTGGAAAAGATTGTTAAGTGCTAAATCCATAAGCAATTAATGGTTCTCAAGTAGCATTGTGTTCTAATCAACCATGTATCTCTACATCATTGATAGATCATTCATTCTAAATTATTTGCATGAATGTTGTGGATATCCATATTCTAACTCACAACCAACAATATGGACTACCTCTTGAATTATCTCCATCTAAATCCATTGAAAATCCACACTCAAATAGTGGTCACTTGAAAATATTGTGACCTGAAAAATGGCATATTACAATAATTTATTATAAAAGTAAATTTTCTCATTTATCTTCTACATAATTGTAAATCACTTAACAATCTCAGCTCAATGTTATGCCAACTTAACCTCCATAACTAGGACTAGAATTACTCAATTACAAAGATGAAATAAGCTAAAATTCAATTATGCAAGTACACAACATTTGGACAACCCAAACACTTCATATATATTTAGAATATCAAGTACATGCACCTACCAATATCTTATCAGGGTTTGTTAGAAGTCGGGCTCTTCAAACCCTCGCGATGGAAACCATAAGATAACATTAGCCAATATCTCACTCCTTTAGAGATCATCAACAAGGTAGCATACACAATGGTTAGTCCTTTTTGGAACCTACATTTGTATCCCACACTTGTACAATATCAACTCCCTCTATCTTCTAGATAACAAGCATATTAGGTAGCACTAGGTTTTTTAAATGCCACAAAACCCTAACTTATTCTCTTACCATAGCTACATGATAAAAGTCTTTCTTTTCTCCTCTAGGTATAAGTCCTAGTATTCCCAGTCTCCTTAGGACAAAACCTTGACCCTAGTCTTCCATTAGCATTCCTTTGAGAAGCCTAGTTGTTAGTCTCTTAGTTGATTTAATCCATAATTTTACCATTTTCTAGGGAAGACACGTTATTCCCCTCTTTCTATGCATGACATATATAAAATCATTTGATTTGTGTGTAACCCTTCATAAATTCCAAAAAGACTAGTCAATGACTCATTAATGCACTTATGTTTGTTTAGATTGTGTAGTGGGTATATGTAAATTTTGTTAAACCCATCAATTATTAATAACATTTATTCGGTCTTCCATGATGTCCACTAAACTTATTGATTTTGATCAATAGAATGAGAGAGTTCACATGGAAACTAGATCTTAGAATGGGTATCATTTTCCACCAACAAATAAAGGTTTTGAGGTTACATTTCATGATACACCATAGAAAGTAATGATATGCTACCAAAATTATTCTAGGGAGACTTGAAACCATTATTATTTTCCCTTCACAATCTATGAGAATTTATTGCACATTCCTACCCAATTTTTGGGTTCAAGCACACAAGGAGACAAAGGACCCTCCCAAACTCAATCCCACAAACATGTTGATACCATGTCATTGCCATTGCCATGCCTTGTCATGCCATGCCATTGTCATGCCTTTCCAAGCCATTTCATGTCATGCCATTTCCATGCCATTGCCATGCCTTTCCATGCCATGACATTGCCATGCCTTGTAAAGCTATTCCATGCCATGTCATTTCCATGCCATGCCATTTCCATGCCTTTTCTTGCCTTTCATTTCCATGCCTTTCCTTGCCTTGCATTTCCATGCCATGCCTTTCCTTGCCTTTTCCTTGCCTTTTCTTTCTTTTCCACGGTATGTCTTGCCTTTCCATGGTATGGTATGGTATGGTATGATATGCCTTGCAAGGCAAGGCAAGTGAAGGAAAGGCAAGTGAAGGCAAGGTATGCAAGTGAAGGAAAGGAAAGTGAAGGAAAGGTATGCCATGTCTTTCCTTGCCATGCCATGCATTTCCTTTTCATGCCATGCATTGCCTTGCCTTGCCTTCACTTTCCATGCTTTTCCTTGCATTGCCTTGACTTTCCATGCCTTGTATTTCCATTCCATGCCATGCATTGCCTTTTCTTCAGTTGGAAATCTATGCCTTGCCTTGTGATTCCAAGCCATGCCTTCCCATACCGTGCCATACCTTTCATTTCCTTCACTTTCCATGCCATGCCTTTCCATTCCATGTCATGCCTTTCCTTGTCATTCCATGTCTTTCCTTTCCATGTGATGCCTTTCCATGCCATGCCTTGACATGCCTTGCCATGCCAATGATATGCCTTTCCAAGCCATGCCATGTCATACCATGCCCTGCCTTGCCATGGTATGGTATGGTATGGTATGCCTTGCCTTTCCATGCCATGGTATGGTATGGTATGCCTTACCTTGCCGTGCCTTGCCATGGTATGGTATGGTATGGTATGGTATTCCTTGCTTTGCCTTACCATGGTATGGTATGGTATGGTATGGTATGGTATGCCTTGCCTTGACTTGCCATGGTATGGTATGGTATGATATGGTATGCCTTGCCTTGCCTTGCCATGTTATGGTATTCATTTCCTTACCTTGCCTTGCCAAGCCATGGTATGGTATGCTATGCTATGCTATGTTTTTCCTTACCATGGTATGGTATGGTATGTATAGTATGACGTGCTTTTCCTTTCCATGGTATGGTATGGTATGGTATGGTATGCTTTGACTTGCCTTTTCTTGCCAAGCCATGGTATGGTATGGTATGCCTTGCCTTGCCTTGCATTGCCATGGTATGGTATGGTATGGTATGGTGTGTTATGCCTTCCCTTCCTTTCCATGGTATGGTATGGTATGCCTTGCCTTGGTATGGTATGACCTACGATATGGTATCCTTGGCATGGTATGGTATGGTATGGTATGGTATGATATGCCTTGGCTTTCATTGCCTTGCCATGGTATGGTATGGTATGGTATGCCTTGCCTTGAATTTCCTTGCCATGGTATGGTGTGCCTTGCAAGGAAAGAAAAGTGAAGGAAAGGTATGGAAGGTAAGCAAGGAAAGGAAAGGCAAGTGAAGGAAAAGTATGCAAGGTATGCAGGGAAAGGCAAGGAAAGACAAGCGAAGGAAAGGTATGCCATGCCATGCCATGCCTTGCCTTTCCATGCCATGTCTTTCCTTGACTTCGCTTTCCATGTCTTTCCATGCCATGACATGCATTTCCTTTCCTTCACTTGCCATGTCATGCCTTCTCATGCCTTTCCTTGC
This sequence comes from Picea engelmannii, assembly GCA_009831015.1. Classification (NCBI taxonomy): domain Eukaryota; kingdom Viridiplantae; phylum Streptophyta; class Pinopsida; order Pinales; family Pinaceae; genus Picea; species Picea engelmannii. The sequence continues at coordinate 15,788 of ML814097.1, read as the reverse complement.
CATTCCATGCCATGCCTTGCATTGCCTTCACTTTCCATGCCATGCCATGCCTTGACATGCCTTGCCTTGTCTGAGTCATATTTTCCAATATGCTATTGATAAGAGAAAGATTTCAAATGACTTGAATACTTGGAGCTCAATATTTCCCTAGAGAGATGACTACATCTGCTCTTCACTGCCTATAGTTAAATTTCATGTCAAATAGTAGTTTCCACAAATGCCTTTGGGGATGCAAAAAGATGTGTTGGGAAGTTTGGGAAGTCATTAGATGCAAACTTGATGGAAGGGATTCTGACACACAACTGACCCCTAAGTACATTTTTAATGGATGGGGTATAAATTTTTTTCTCTTCTCAATCATCTTGAATCCATGTAACTAGGATTTCCTTGCCTTCGATTTGATGAGGGTTTTCCAGCGACTATACATTTTTCCAAATCTGAGTTCTGGATCACAAGTTAGGGTCCTTCAAAGTTCTTTAAGCCTTCATCGACTAGAGTCTCTCACTACTATGTGGCATCCACGTGGCTCCCTGTCAACCGACATGCCACATCATCATAACATAAAAATACGCACCCAACCAGAGGTTGATGCTTGTCTAGCTCTTATAGGCCTATTAATTTAATTAAACATCACCATGATAAAATCTCATTCTTTGCTATTCATTAAATCATTTATTTAATCCCTATTAGGGATAATTAATTCTTCATTAAAATTTATTTACCCCATAAAGTATGTTTTTACTTGATCTAAATTAATGGTCCAATTAAACCAAGGATTACTTCCTTTTCACCTTGGTAATCCCATATTTCAGGGTAAAATTAGTGTTAATTATTATATCAATACTCTGTAATATCAACTCACAATTTAATCATGTGGCTAAATAGTCTTTTATAAACCAAGGATTACTTCCTTTTCACCTTGGTAATCCCATATTTCAGGGTAAAATTAGTGTTAATTATTATATCAATACTCTATAATATCAACTCACAATTTAATCATGTGGCTAAATAGTCTTTTAAATAATTATATTATGATATAATCATAAAGGATTATATTATAATATAATTAAATATATTAAATGAGCACTTAGGATTTATTAATAGTAATTAATACATAAATCCATGGACTTTGGCGTGATTACTCTCCAAACTCATATGGACATACCCAGAAACCCCCTAATGCCGAAGTTTTGGATAGGGTCCTTCTTATTTTATACTTTCATACAAACATAATTAATTATATTACCACACAATATAATTAATTACATTTAATGTTTATTATAACATTGGAATGCAAAAGGGTGGGTCCGGGCCTTTAGCCCTTTTGTTTGTACACTCTATCACCCCCAAAAATCTTAGAGTCTCGAAGCTCCAAACTCCCATAGTTCTGAAGTCATGATCCCTCAAAGCCCCAAACTCTCGAAGGCTCCACACTTACATGTGATTTCATATTAAATATTAAATTAAAAAGGGAAAAAGGGTTGGTACTTTATCACGTACTAGTATCATAATAAATTCATTTAAAATATATTATATTGTGCCTCTTTTGGAAATTGTGCAGAGGTTTATAAAAATCTCCAATATTTTTTTTAATATTGGAATGGGAGGGAGAGATCTCTCTGGGTCAACTCCTTTGGCTCTCCAACACATCATTTATATTCAAATCTCACGGAGTCTCGAAGCCCTGAAGTGGCCCCAATTATACACATTTCCACATTATTTAATATTTAAAAAGAGCTGGCTTTATTCACTTGTAACCATTTTAATAAATCTTAGTATAATATAATATATTATATTATACCTCTCAAAAATATCACCCAGGTTTAAACAATATCTTATATTACATTTAATATTTAATATTGGAATGAAGAAAAAATATATGGGTCCACACCTTTGGCTCTTCCACGCAATTTTTCATTTTTCATTCTCAAATAACTTGGAGTCCCGAAGGGGACCTACTTGTATTGAATTTTGGTTTAAATACAATGAATTACTTTGGATTATAATATAATATTACTTGGAGAATTTAAATGAAATTATTTTCTCTTACAGGAAAATAAGAGAAAGGAAAATACAGTTTTTCAGTCTTTATAAAGTGATTTAATAAAATGTATTCTAAGGAAATTTCTCCATTCTATTAGTGTACTTTACTACTCTTACTAAATTTAAGGGGTTGGTCCTAAGACAAAGATTTACCTCTAGAGTAAATTCAGTATTTCTACTAGGATTTACTGCCCACCAAAATTTAAGGGGATTCTTCCCAAATTTAGGAGATTTAACACAAGTTTAACATAAATGTTTACTTATGCCCCAATTTTTTTTTGAGAACTTTTATATTTTAATTCAATTAGGAAAATTTCATGTTTATTTCCTAATTATTTTTCCACAATAATCATTTATAAGGACTTCAAATGTTTTCTCATATTTGGGATTATTTCTTAAAGTCCACATACATCTGATATCCTCTAAGTTTTATGGCATAGGATTTGAGGACATACTAAAATAGAAAACTATTATGCAGAAAAAACACTCTCTCTTCTTTCAAATGTTTTATAGAGATTTTGTATTGATCAGTCATCATTTCCCAAGCATGCATTAAATTTTACAGCACAGTAAACCACAACATCCACTCCCAGAAATCTTATTTTAACACACAAATAGTCAAGAGATAATGAATTAAATGAAATGAGCTTCAGCTAAGACATTCTCTTTATTTTACTTAAATTTCTCAAGTCACTTTTGTCAAAAATTAAACTTACACGGTTCTAAAACATAGTATAAAATTTTCCATGATCTAAACACTACAAAGATTTAACCAAATATACTTATTTAGAAACTAGATGGTGATGCAACTACCGAAAGGGGTGCCCTTTTCCACTCAATCGTAGGCATAACAACTCTTGGAAGGATTTACCACTGGCCACCCCCTAGCTAGATCATGATGCTCTGAGAGAGATTCTTTCTTTTGTTCAGCAACAGCCAGGGATGAAAATCAATCTCCTCTTCCCACAGGAACTTGGCAGATCGATTTTCTTTCCACCAAGCAAGGGGGTCTGCAATGAGTGCTTCCTTAGTCACTCATCTTCTCTACAACCCCATTTATCAATTTAGATTGAAAACGTTCCCCAACAATTCATGTACCTAGAAACAAATCAATTTCTCATTTATTTTCCTAACCAGAGAGTTGCACATGCCCTCCCTCTTCAGAAATCATCACTAGACCCATTCCCCTTTGCATCATCTTTTCTTTCCACAAATTTCCTACCTTTTCTTTCCTTTCTCAATATTATTTCATGGGTCCAATTCCCAATTTCGTGGGTTAGGTCAGGAATTTTTCTAGATGGGTAGTTTGCCCATTTCCTCACTGACTCTTGAGGAAGACTTCCCAAATACTAGCTTGAATGGTAATTAAATCCTCCGGGTCAGAGGACTATTCCGGGTCTGAACAATTTAAATCTAGCAGAGTATTGGTTTGGTAGGAGTCATCTCAACCATTATTAGTTCCCCTCATCATATCTCTCATGCATCATGATCTAACTTGGCAACCCCTTCAATAGTTATGCAACAATTTCCATTTTAATTAGTAACAAATATATATATGCATTACCTTCTATCAAAAGGTTGATCAATTCCAACATCCACAGATAATCAGTCTTCCCATAGTATTTTAGCAGGCTATAGTTATATTTACAAGTTGGGGAAACATGGGTATTACAGCTTCTCAAGAATGAGATAGTATGCCTCCTATTAAGTTGGCTCCTATTGAGTTGGTTGGAGTATTTTTAGTGTTGGGTAAGTTCTGGTTTATTTTTCATTGTTTTGTTGTGTCCTATTACTGGTTAATGCTTGGTAATGTAGTGATCCGGATTTATGAGCAAAATGAAATGAATAAAATATTGAATATCATAACACAGAGACACGAATAACAACAACATATATCCAATGAACAATAACTTATATTGAATAAATAAAATAGGTTGAAACTGTAAAACTGTAGAACTGAAACAACTTGCTCAAACGGTGGTAGTTATCTATGAGAAAAGAGATGTGGCTTCTACGTGAATCCGTATGAGAAGAATGATTACAATGAGGCTCCAGATGTCTTTTTAACATTACTCATGAATGTCAAAACCCTATGCATCAAAAAACCTAACCCTAGGAGATGAAACGCCAAAAGTTATGTGGGCCCCGATGGGTAAGTTGGTACCTCAATTTCCTTGGATCATAACATTTGCATACGACCTTCATTTTAGGTGTGTGATAGCCCGTTGGAAAGGTATTTTCGAGAAATACACATTATGAGATCTAACTCTAGCTTTTTCTACAATTTGACTGTGATAATACCTTTAAAAAAAAAACATTGTTTAGGGCCCCAAAATGGCCCTAGAAGTACAGAAAGATGTACTGATATGAAAACTTCCAAAATAATCTAGTTGGAATAGGTGGGCAGACACAAATATACACGTGGATGTTGTGTAGGGATTCAAGACAACCCCAGAAGTGCAGAACCCACAATTACAAAGAAATGCCATCATTACACAAAAATGTGTTGAACTAAAAATTGTCAAGATGAGCCAATTGGAATAGGTGGGTGGCCATCAATATCCACCTGGATCAGTCCTCCCCCTTTAGGAAAAAATGGTCTCCATTTCTTTGAGTCCCCCCATCAAGTGAGGAAACTTCTGTTGAATTTTTCCCTAGGTGAGCCACTTGCCTTGGTGCAGGAGCTTCCTTGCCTTGACAACTCGATAAAGATGGATCCTCTACTGGTGATTTCCCTTGACCTGTGTGTCCACTATATGATCAGCCAATTCATGTTCCATGCAGTTAGGGTTGAGCTTTGTTGGTTTCAATGGTTTTGTGATCTCCGAGGTGTCCAATAATGGTGGAAAATATGGCCGAAGGAGGTCCACATTGGACACTGGGTGCAAGCCAAGGAAGGGTGGAGTGTTGAGCTCAAAAACATTGCTACCCAAAACCTTCTTGATAGTGTAAGTCCCATAACAAAGTGGGTGTAGCTTCTGATGGGGCCCTGTAAGGAAATATTTCTACAAAAGTAACCAGACCTTATCTCCCACCTGAAACTGGTGCGGTACCCAGTGTTTATCATGGTGTTTCTTATGCTTAGCATTGGATTTCTGCAAAATATCATGGACCTATTGGCGGATGTTGTGAATCCGATCAATGAATCTAGTGGCTTTCTCGGCCTCAAACTGAACATGGGAAGATTCTTCCTATGTGGTTGCAAGAGATAGTGCAACATCAATGGGACCCAAGGGTTGGAATCCTATCCCTACTTGAAATGGGATATGGTCAGTGGAGCTATGGAGAGTCATATTGTAACTATGTTGAACATAGGGAAGACTCTCATCCCATATACGTGGATGCTTAGAGTTGTACATGCATAGGATGTGCACAATCATTTGATTGATGACCTCTGTTTGGCCATCAATTTGGGGGTGGAAAGCAGTGGATTTAGTGAGTTTGTTGTCTAATAGTGACCAGAGACTCATCCAAAATGTGTTGAGTAACCTATTGTATTGATCTGAGGTGATGGTCTATGGTATCCCAAAATGGAACCACACCCATTCTAAGAAGAGCTTGGCAGTATCTGCCATTGTGATGTTCTTCTTGCATGCTATGATAATTGCCATTTTCGAAAACCGATCAACCACCACAAATACACAATCATTGTCATGCTTGGTGGATGGAAGGGCAGACATGTAATCCATCGAGATGGATTCTTAAGGCCTCTCGGGAGTAGGAAGAGGGGTGTATAAGCCTTGCTTCTTGATGGCTCGTTTGGATATGGCACATGAAGTGCAAGATATGATATACTTTCTGAGGTCTTGTCGAATCTTTGGCCAATAAAAATGTTTCTGTAGAACGACCACATTTTTCTAAACATCAAAATGTCCTTCCATCCGACTGTAGTGAGCCACCCAAATCACCTTTTCACGCTCGCTTGTGGGAACAAAGGTGGCCTAGATGGAATAATAGTCCATCCTAGATGTGAAAATCTGTGACATTCATGCATGTACCCAAGAGTTGATATATGGTGGAGAATTCAAAGTCACGCTGATAAAGTTTGGGCCACTCAGATGCCTCATGCCCACGGGAATGGAGAACTGTGGTGAGTGCAGCAATAGGAGGGCGACTGAGGCAATCAATGACAAAATTTGTGCTCCCTATTTTATACTTGATGTTGAGATGGAACTGTTGTAGGTATGTGGACCATTTTTTATGGAGGTCATTTTGCAACTTCCCCTGTGTCTGTATGAACTACAGAGGCTTGTAATTAGTGTGGATGATTGTCTCCCTTCCCAGAATGTAATGTTTCCATTGACGACAAGCTTGCACAATGGAGTACATTTATTTATCATAGCTAGGATATTTCTAGACAATATCTGAGAGTGTCTCACTATGGTATGCTACTGGATGATCGTGTTGAGAGAGAACTATGTCTACAACATAGTCTGAGGCATCAGTATCAATCTCAAACAATTGTTGCAGATCATGTAAGGAGAGTACTAGAGCTAAGCACAAGTGATGCTTCAGATCATCAAATTCTTATTGTTGTGCCTCCCCCCATGCAAAAGTTTTCTTGCCACCGCTCTTAGTTACTTGGCTGAGGGCCCATGCAATATGGGAGAATCCTAACACAAACCTTTGGTAGAAGTTGCCTAGTCCCAAGAAGCTCTAAATCTCGACTAATGTGGTCGGGGCTGGCCAATCACAAATGACTTGGATCTTAGTTGGATCCACATGTACCCCATGCTCATCAACAATGTATCCCAAGTATTGAACCTTGTTCATGCCAAAGGAGAATTTTTCCAAGTTGGCATATAGCTTGTGTTGTCGAAGAGTGCCCAAAACCTATTGATTATGTTGCATGTGATCCTCCCAATTTATGTTGAATATGAGGATGTCATCCATATATACCACCACAAAAGATTTGGTGAAGGGTCTCAATACATCATCCATCAATCTCATGAAAGTTGTTGGTGCATTTCTTAAGCCAAAGGGCATGACCAGCCATTCGAAGAGACCTTCTTTAGATTTGAAATTTATCTTCCATACATTAGTTGGTTCGATGGGAACCTAGTGGTAGCCAGACTTTAGGTCAATATTGTTGAAGAACTTTCTCCCCTTGAGTTGGTAAAGAATTTCATCAATTCGGGGAATTGGGTACCCGTTCCTGACTGTGATTTTGTTTAATGCTCTGTAATCAATGCAGAGTCGTCAGGTCCCATATTTCTTCTGCACCAGCACAATCGAGCTTCCACAAGGGGAGGAGTTGGATCAGATGTGCCCCTTTTGAAGAAGCTCTTGGATCTGGCACTTGATTTCATCATTTTCCATCAACGAGAGACGATATATTGTTCCATTAGGAAGAGGTTCATCGAGGGTTAGATAAATTGGATGCTTGACTTGATAGTGTGTCGGTACCCTGGTGGATGAGGAGAAGATATCTCTGTACTTTTCCACGATCTCGTCGACTTGATTTTGTTGCAAAGAGAGGCTCTATGTAGAGGTCATGGATGTGGCAATGACCTTCTTCTTACTGCAAACATGGATCACAAAGAAGACGAAATTCCCGGTTTGTTAAAAGACCTTACTACATTTCTTAACAGAGATTAAAGAAATATCGGTAGGTGACACTACCTATTGTTAGGACCACATATTGTACCCTTTTTGCCCATACTTTTTGCCATTGTTATACCCTTCATCACCTGTATTTATACTTATACTATCATTCCACCAGATCATTCCAAGGTACACAACGTCCTTTCTCATTACTACACGTTTAATTTGTTTTGCATGATATTTTACATCACTCTTGTACTTAACCATTGATTAGAAGTACATAAGTGTCCATATTTGCAGAATAGTATTCAAGACCGATGCTGAAACACGGAAGCTGCTACACAGTCCATGCTGAAACACGGAAGCCGCTACACAATCCGAGGACGCACATGCTGAAACACGGAGCTGCTACACAGTCCGAGGATGCATATGCCGAAACACGAAGCAGCTACATGGTTCGAGGAGGCAGATGTTGAACATGGAGCTATCACTCAGTTCAGAAATGCAGATGCTGAGACACAGTGGAGACCGCCACGATGCTGAAACACGAGCCCTGACAGTTAGCAGTCAAGGTCGACATAGTCAAAGGGCGCAATTCACGTGGTTGAATAACCCGTGAATTGCGATGCTGAAACAGCATCAGCAGCTATGAGAAGAAGCTGGTACACCAGCCGTAACAACAATGCCTCGTCAGCTCCTGTATTAGCATTCAGTTGCATGAGAATAGGACACCCTATGCTGATTTAGAAAGAAGATCCGATTTAGTGTAGGATCCAGATCTGCCTTGTAATGATTGTATCGATGGGATTTCCCTTTAAATTCAAGGGAAATCACCATTCGGGGATCCAACTTTTGATGTACTAATAACTTCAGAGAAGCGGGACGTGTTCAATCTTTCCAATTTGTAATATGACATTTCAACAGATGAATAGAAGACTGCTTTGATAATTCGTCTCTAAGTTTTCCCGTTTCAGGGGAATCTTGTGAGAAGGGAG
>ML814096.1:67852-94859 GCA_009831015.1 Picea engelmannii | reverse complement strand
GAATGAAAATGAGAAGGATGAAAAAGGTGTGTTAACCCCTAGATTTTCATCCTTGAAAATCTTGAGGGTTAAGAGCTAGCATGCAACACTTTGGTTGGCATACTGAGATTTTCCCAAGGTTTTAGCACTTATATTGAGAAGGAGGTTGGTTCGCACACGAGGCAGGTACATGATCACTACATGGTTGCTTAGTTCAGAGTCACAGTCGACTTGGTTTCCATACATTTTGAGAGAGAGATGTATACATACAGGGGTTGCTACTTTTTAGGAGGCACGGTTTGAGTGGGTTTCCTGATAGTTTGCGGCAGTTCAAAGCATACAATATGAGTCCTTGCAGGATTCTAGGCTCGATGACACTTTTTTTGGGCGACATGCATGAATTTACTATTTTTAACAGGTTGTGATCCAGGCCCCATATTCAAATTCCGAGAGCGCATTATTGATCCTTGAGGCATCCAGAGACCTTTGGACCTTTTTTCGGATGATGTCACCGAGAATGCTATTTTTAGCAGGTTGAGCATCAGGGTTCGCATGACAGTTCTGATGGCATATTTGAATCCCTTGCGGAAATACGAGATTAATGTGTATAAAGTCGAGGGTATTCAGACGACTTTCTATTTTTGGCAGTATTTATGTGGACAGTTTTTAAAACAATAGAACCAAGATTCTATTTTTAGAGGGCTCTATATTTAGAGGATTCTATTTTTAGAGGACCCTATTTTTAGAGGTTACTATTTTTAGCGGGTCTTATTTTTAGTTGCCTCCATATTTAGCAGGTCCAATCATTATCCATGCAGTGCCAAGTGGCATCCTCAGAGGTCGACATATGGTGGTTCTTTATTTAGATGTGGCATCCACCTAAGCTAGGGCGTATGTCTCCAAAGATAGGGGGGTTGCACGAGTTTGCTAAAATTATCTCCCTCATGCATACCATGCGTTTTAGTTTGTTTTTTCACTCACTCACTTAACTCTACCATGCACTCATGTGCCCACTCTAAATTCACACTTTGCTTTTTACTCCTCCCATGCATGCCATGCGTTTCACTTTACCCTCTTCTCACTCATTTAGCTCGCCATTCACTCACTCATGCACATTCAAACTCACACTTACTCTCAGTCCTCCCACTTAGACTCTATTCTTACCCCCTTCATGCGTCCCTCCTTCTCCTTGAGATATGCGCCCCCTCTAGCTATATATTGGAGGCTTGCCTTGGGCTATTTCGTCGGTTCTTTGCAGGAGAAACATAGTCTCTCTCATTCTTCTCTCGCTGTCTCTCTTGTCTAGTGGTGTGTCATTGAGCAAAGTAGTCATTGTACCGGTTGTGAGCTTTCCAACTGTGGCGCAACCAACCCTTTTGTAAAGCTGGATCAATAAAGAAGCTTGTCTTTATTGTTCGAACCTCTCTTCTTGACGATATTGTGGTGAATTTGCAAATCTGATATGTCAGTTCTAAACTATTTATTGTGATGGTATCAATCCTCAGTTTTCTTTGCTTTTTCCCAGTATATTATCATTGTGCTAACTCTATAGGTTCCCTCCAAGTGTGTTAAATCAACTTTTTCCACCGTTTTGGACTACTTTACACGCTGTCCAAGGCAAAAACAACTTGCTGATTTGTGAGTTTTCAGACCTTAAATCAGTCACAAGGGTGCTTCATTGTGCCTAGGGACTCCCCCAGAGGCTAGCAAGGCCTAGCCTGAATAGAGAGGGGTTTAGCTCGTGACATTGTTGAGTTTTGGTGTACCTCGAGAAGTGGTTCCCTTGTGGTTTGGATCCTGTAACCATAAGAGGGAGATGTTGGTACCCTTGTACCTTGTACTTTATGTCTAATTTCACTTTGACTTAGGAGATTTAAGTCAAAAGTGAAATTTGGTCATTTTAGCCGAAAGTGACTATTAATTCACTTTGTCGACGAATTAGGAGACATAAAGTGAACTTAGGGAACTTAACCCAAAGTGGGTTTTGAGTTGAGATTATTGTGGGATGATCTCAACCATTGATTAGGGATGGCTTGGGATGATCCTAGCCATCCACATTTAGGTTTCATTATGGATTGCTCAAGGAGGGCGCAAGGGGCCTGTTGCTATCCTAATACACACCTACAAGCGTGGAGAAGTCTCCAACGCTCGTGGTGTGTCCTTGGAGGCACAAACCTAAGTCTAGACCCTCTGTCACGTCGATCTAGACTCCTTCTGTCTAGGCTCACTCCTAGGGAAGCCAAGGGGGGTAGACCCTATTAAACTATGTGAAGTTTTGTTGTTAATATTCTAGGAGTTAATTGAGTTATTAATTAGGGTGACCCAACCCAATGACAAGCATCAATGCAATATGCAGTTCTTTTAATGACAGGTAAACCTTTATTTATGAAACAATAACTAGACTAGTGCCTAAAGATTATCAAAATTGACTTATTGAATTACGCACAAATAAAAGATTACTCCACAAGTATGAAACAAGCTTATGAAATATATATACAATGAGCTGAAAAGTAACTTTACACTTGAAACAATAGGTATACCCATCCAATACACTAGTGCCATCGGTCTCATTGGTTAGCTCTAATGGTGGATCATAGGCTGTTGTTCGGTCTTCTTCTATGCACACATATTCAACATGGCTAGATGCATGCTCCTCCACCTGTCCTTTATGCTCATCACTCTTCAATTTATGCCCTGTGCCTTTAAAGGAATCCTCATCCAAATCCTCGGGCCAACTTCCATACTTGTTGGTGTAATAACCTTTGAAAGGACAAAGCTGCACAGATCTCCTCACCCAATGCTAGATACTCCCGGTAGTAAGGCATGTATTTAATTGCTGCTAGCTCTTTATTGGTTTGTTGAATGCGATGCAAAATTCCAGCCATCAGTTCCTTGTTTGTCTTCATCCACTTATCCATGGAATGCACTGCTATTTTTTAACGAAGTCTGATGGTTTTTGTCAAACCGTTCATGGAAATACCCTGCTACTCCTGTAATGGTCTGACATTTTGTCAAACACTTGATGATACATATCCCAACTCACTGTAATAGTGCCCCTTTGCTGTTGTTATGGTTTCTTATGTGTTTGGATGTAAACAACGAGTTTCTGTGCCAATTAAATTCTTGGTTGCAACAATATGTGTAACAACAAGAGTGCAAATAACAAAATAAACTGTTGTGACAGCAGGTTAAAGGCACCTCCACCCCTTCTTTTATTAGCATCAAACCAACAACATTTACAAGTAAATGACTCACATTTAGATTTGAAACACTTGCTAATGCTTGACACAGTCCCACAGAGAAACGGATGATAAAGATGCCACTGTAATGGCTGCTGAAGCGACTCTTCTCTCCCAACAAAATGGCTGCCAAGCAGAACCACGAACTCCCTTCACACAGAACTCTGTCCAGCTAAGACTCTTCCCAGAACAACAAAACTAGATCTTCTAACAAGGGAACTCGCCCAGATCTGAAGGAAAATAACCCAACACCTTGAAATCAGCCCAACATAGCAGGGATTTGGCCCACAAGCAAAGGAAATCGACCCAACAATATTGTACTCTCCTAGCAAAGAGGAATACGCTCTGTTCTGAAGATTTCGACCCTCTTTCACAATAAGACTCGTCCCAACAATGAAAGAATGGCCCAACAAAGGAATTACGACCCCTTTCACTTGGGAACTCGCCCAATCAAGGGAAGGTCGTCCACAACAACAGTAAACTCTGCCTTTTTCCAATAAACTCGGCCTTCTCAAGTCTATAACGGCCCCACAAGGAAAATCAAGCCCTTCTTCTAAGGAATACGATCCCTGTCCAAGCAATACACCTCCCTTTTGAAGGAATAGGACCCTCCTTTGTTGTAACTCGGCCTTGTAATGGAAACTCGGCCCCTATCAAGTAGAAATGGCCACAATGAGAAGAAACTCAACCCTCTAGAAGAGATTCGACCCTCCTCACTCAGAACTTGGTTCTTGGGCAATGAAAGTCGGCCTAGTAAACCCAGAAATCGGCCAGCAAGGTAAGATGACCTCAAACCTTCCTAGACTCGGCCTCTTCGGCAATGAATCCGGCCCAACCAACAAGGGTCTCGACCAACATGCCAAATTCATCCCTCTGGATGATAGATTCGCCCAACAAGCAAGTAAACACAAGAGGAATTCGATCCACACTCCAAAATTCAATTTCTCTCTCAAAGGCATTCGATTCTCACATCAAACTCGATCTCTATACTCCATAGCTCAATCCCCGTGAGAAAAACTTGACCTCCAAGGGAATTCGCCCAAATAGCAATGAAGAGAATACTCACAGGCAAGATCACCAACTCTGATAGCACTGTAATATCCCCAATGGAGCGAAGTTGGGATATTATGATCTTCAATGCAATTTTGTTGTTCCTGGATACCATTTTTCTACAAATACTTTGCATTGATTATATTAAAAGACATTTCGTCAAACATATTGCAGGAAATCTAGATACATATGGAATTGAAGAGAATCATGGAGTATTTTATTATGAGTGAAGATCTGAACACCATAATGACAAATCTCTAATGGCTGCTGTAGGAGCTGCAAATACATCAATGATAACACACAATATGCAAGCCAGAAACTTGGAAGATGCCACGACCACCTCTAGAAAGCCCCACGAGCCTCTTAAGTAAGTCACTACACCTGTAAACTGAAGACAAACCACAAAATGAAGCTCCAATTGAAGATCCCAGATGGATCCTCCTCCTTGTCTTGCTAGGGTGGATGTTGCACCACCGAAACCAAACTCCAATGGAAGGGTTTTGCCAAAACCCTAATGAAAACCTTGGCTCATAAGAGCACTCCAATAAGAGATCAAATCCAAAACATAATGAGGAAAGTGAAGCGCTACCCTTCTTTTATAATCCTTAGATGACCTTTCTAGATCTTTCCTCTTTGACTCAACCAATCATGACCCTTATTCTCCTTTTACTTTTCACGTAAAGATTAAAAGTCACTTTTATTAATGTTTAAGTAACAATTAATCTAAAAGTTACTTTATTACCTTTTTACTTAATGCCACTTTAGAAATATAACATCTCCTAGCTAGGTGACATTAAATAAACTCCCTGACTCCCTTTTTCTGCACTGACGAGCCTCAGAAGTCATCTCCAACTGGAGAATAGGGGAACCAAAAATGGGGACATTACATAAGCAAGAAACCATACATGAAACCATAGTGAAGAAATGATGCAACTGAACCAGAGTACCAAGTCATGGAAGTGTAGAGCACTGACTGCATGTATATCACTCATGAATGCGACGAGCTGTAGTACCATTGGATGATCAAAGTTGAAGATGGCTAGCAAGCCCGTTGTAAGCTCAAGACATTATGTAGCAAAGGTTGGAGGATGTCATGGAATTCAAGACCTGGCTGACCAAGAAAGAATACTTCACGTCAGATGTGAACTTGAATGTGCCACGGGAAGAGCAGCTCTGTAAGAGTATTATTTGCCCAAATGTGATCAAGTTTTCCTCATGTCAGATGAGGGGACGACAGTCCTAAAATGAACTGATGCAGTGCACACTTCAGATGCTCATTTGCGTTGACAAAATTACGTTTTTCCCACTACAATGTGTTTTTCAATGTTCCAAGGTTTGTTGGGTAAATCACCCTCCTTAATGGAAAGGATTCAATTACCCCTTGAATTCAGGCTGTGTTCAACTTGGGCTGTAACAGTTCTGATCAAGAGCTCAAAGGAGAAAAAGAGAGTTGGAAGTCAACTTTTGTCAATTTGTTAAATTGGTAGTGAACAATATAACATATTTTTCGTCATTTACAGAAATTTCAGTGGACATATTTTGTCAAGAGTTTTCTGCGATTGTGAATAGTCAAAATATCAGTGTTTTTATCTTTGACTCATCAAAATCTTCTGCTTGTGTAATCTATATCTTTTTATTGTATTTCTGTTCTGGCTGAAAGGAGCCATTGATTTAACTAGATGGGCAACAGAGTATTTTGCTTCGCTATATATTCTTCTAATCTGAGTTATGACGTGTTTTATCCAAGATTCCGATGCTAATAATAATAAGTATGCATCTTTCTAATTGAAGACATTCAAGGTTTCTTGCCATGTGCCACCTTTTTTATTATCAAAGTAGTGGGTATTCTTTATAAAATATGAAATAAATATATATTTTGCACTAAATGATGAGATTGTTCGTGAAAAGCCAAAAACTGTCTCTATTTTTTATTCCAAAATTTGTATCATTTTTTTTGCAAAAGCATATTAATGCTAACAATATGCATGTCACAAATACATGCAGGTACTACTTGGTGATAATCCTAAACCCCTACCCATTGATATCCAGCCTTCCAAAGGTGGTTTGCAGACACTTCTAGAAGTGTTTGAAGTGCAATCAAAGTATTGGTCTAACTTAAAGGGGCATGACCATAAGTTGCTTTCTCAATGGGAAGCGCAGTATGGTAGAGAAAAAAGTGAGTTTCAAGAAACATTTTTTTAAACAAAATTATTATCATTCAATGGGAAGCACTGTATTTGTTTTTTCCATATTGAACTTTGTTTATATTCTTGGAAAATAATAAAATATGAAACACTTCATATTTTAAAATAATAATATAGCTCAATTGAAATGGTGTTCTTAAAATTTTTGTTCTTTTGATAAATTGCTGTTAAGCTATAACATTTTAAGAGTGGATGAAATATTGAATAAATGTTTATAAATATTAAAACCTGACAACAGATGTCCATCAATAATAATTACATCCCTACATAGATAGGACAACTTTGTTTCACAGAAGCACCTACTTAACAAATCAAAGTCAACATATCAACTATGTGCTTAGAGCATTGAGAATATTTTATAAATCTTACTCGATCTAAGTGGCGGGCCTATTAGCTCAGAAGCAATGGTTTCCTACTAGATCAATTCTTTCATTCTTAGTTACGAGATCATGCAATGGGGTTGCTTGCATGGTTTTCAATGCAAATGCTTGGTTTCAACAATTTGCATTTTAATTTTCTTACCTGAATTTTTCTGTGCAATAAAGCCTTAAATGTGCAGGGTACAACTTCTCAAGATGCAAATCAACTAAGCCATTTTTATTACAAGGAAGCCTTGTCGGATTTTATGCATAGACAACAGCAGATATACAATATGCAGATAGAAGAGAGAAGAGTGATTTAGTCATATTACTCAATGCTATGAAAATTATTACATAAGCATATAGCTTCAATGAGAGAGATGTACGGTACACAACTCCCATCACCTGATTATTAACATGTGACTTGATTAATTATTAAATCATCATAACTTGTGTTTATAACATCTATTTATTGCATCATAATATAAAGTAACTTTATAATAAAGTACTCCTATCAAAAACTCTGAAGTATAAAATATGACCATTATAAAATATCTAATCTATCAAATCTAGGACAATATGTTGATCATTTCTTCATCCTTCCTCCATATTAGAGCAACAATCTCATAAAAGGTATTTCAAATCAGCCATGGGAACTGACTTGTGCTGCAACATCAATGTAATAGTCATGGAAACTCGTCCATGTTTTCTTATGCATATACTTTGCATATAAATCCATTCCTATTACCCGACCCTTAGGTTTGACATTGTGTTTTTAGTTCTATTGCGGCCAATATTTGATTGCACCCCAATAGTCATCGTTGATTATGTCCTAGTTTTTAGTAGCAAGCCTAATGCATAATCCAATGTTTTAGCTCACTACCAAGCATATTATCTATGTTAGGTCAAATGAGGCAATCTTATACTTGTTATCCAATATGCTGGGGCAGGGTGCTTGTAACATTGTTCCATGTATTGAATGCAGATACATGTTGGATATGCTAGGATAGAAGAGAAAAATCTATCAGATTATGGCATGGACTTATTTCTTTGGATACATGTGAGAAGTGTATCAGGTGTTTTGGGCAGCATTATTGATAAATAACAAAAAAGGAAACTTCGCCCTAATTTTTTATCTTCCAACCTCTGTTTCTGTCACACACAAGTTCAGAACACAAAACGAGGTCTACCAAATTATTGGATGTGGAACCAGAGTTACCTGACTTTTAATTAATGCAAACCGATTGGTAATTGTACAATTTGGGCTTATAGTGTAGTTATTTTGAATTGTTCCGTGCAAGACAAAAGAGGAGGTAGTGGCCAACCTTCATATAGTTAGCAGTCATCTGAATACACATTGTTTTATTGATGTCTGATGTGTCAACATGACATACCACGTGACTCTGGTTTGTAGATTACATTTGTGCTTTGGATAAAATAGTATAATATTTTTATTACCTTTAACTCATATAATAGATGTCCACTAGCTAATATAGTATAGATTTAGTGGCAGATAAACAACAGACTCATGTTTTTGATATTCCCGAAGCACTCATCTCACAATGATCAGATACAGTTATGTAAAATTTACTTTGAAGATAAATCAAAGCAATTGCAACATAACAAACAGAAAGTTTACTTCCTAGATTGGCATATGGCTTCAAACCAACCAAGCTGAAATATTAATGGAGCAGCTATAAGAAGCACTTCTACAATTCTCTTTGGATAGTATTTAATAATTATAGATCACATGTATCTGCACATAGTTTAGTCAGTTTCTTTGTCAATACACAAATAGAACAATCCAGATTCTATCATCCCACAATCCAAACTCTTTGTGGGAATTTTAAATAAAATCAAAGTTTTTATTGCATTTTTGGTGGTAGACTGTTTTAAAATGATCCGTGTGGATCCCATTTCGGTATTGAATGTCCCCTGCCATCCCCTGCATATCAGTCGTGGTAGGGGTCATACATGATGATTCTCCCATGTTTGGGGTGCATGGGGAATGTGGGGGTGCATCCCCCACCCACTTGAACGTGTCCCTGTGGAACCTGGGTGTTTTTATTTGTTAAGGTCATTCAAAAGGTATATACCCATGGAGACGTGGTACCACACAATTTAGTGTGCAGCGTTGAAGGACTTGACAACATGTAAGTGGTTTCTTTAAATGTTATTATGAACATTGTTTTATCTACTGTACCACAGTACCTTCATCTTTTGAGCATTTCTAGTTTCTGTTGTTTTCTTGTTTACTTATGCCCTTACACAAGCATACGGTATACGGTTCAAGGTTTGGTGGCTCTATCTATGCTTGCTTTTCCAAATGTAATTCAAGTTCATAATGGATGTAATATGCCCTTACACAACAGAGCATACATGATAAGGTTCAATGTTTGGTGACTCTTTCTATGCTTGCTTTTCGAAATGTAATTCAGGTTCCTAATGGATGTCTTTCCCTTAAATTTTGAATTGTATGATAACTAAGTCATGTATATGTGCAGGAAAGGTGATAAGGAAAAGGCACATGCGGATTGTCGGAGGTCCAGTCTGGTGGAAATGGGGGCGTAAAAGAGTGGTGTATTATCATTGGTTTGCAAGGGTATCATCTAGAAAGCATTTGTGAAATGATAGTTTCCATTTTCTTCCATCAATCTTGACAGCCCTAAAAGATGTATCCAACAGGTTTGAAGGATGGCCTCAGCTTATTTTTATCTGCAGATATGAGGTGACTTCATTTTTGTACAGATTAATTTGCGGCAAATTGACATCGTATATGACTGGGCAATCCTGCTTGTAGCTCTGCACTGTAGTGTAACTAGTGGCGGAAAGGAACTGCACAGGCCTGAGTTGTGATTTTGATGTAATCCTAATTTCCTCCATTGTCACCTTGGTTGAATTGTCAATATTTCCATGTCTCTTGAGGCCAATCTTTGAGAAGGAGAATGTTTAGTTGAAGAATACATGTGAAAATATTAATTCTTAAAGGTTGGAGATTCCTAGTTTTATAAGTTTAACTTATTGAATGTGCTTGAAGCTTTTGGTAGTTAATCAGGCTAAGTTGAAGTACATCTGGGTAAAATGTTATTGAGCTTACCAGCAATTCTGTTTTGGTTGATGATATATCAATGGCTTATCAACACATCAAATGCTAGATTAGTGGTTGTTGTAGGTGCTAGTTCTGCCACAATATGCTTTGGAAATATATTAGTTGAAGTATGCTGCATTAGAGGCATGCAGGACTACTGAGAAGTGGAATTGTTTTCCTGAACCATCCTGCTACCCAACTGTCAATTATCCATACTTTTTAGAGTGGTGTGGTTTGAAGTGTGCGTTGGTGGACCTATTCTTCATTCCATTAAAAGAAAAATCCCAACAAAATACAAATATGCCGATGGAAGTATTCTTCATTCTCAAAAAAATCCCAACAAATTACAAATATGCTAGTTTGTTTTGTTGGGAAGAGAGAATGAGGGTGTTAAATTTTCCTGCTTAATATCTTTTTGTCAATTTTATTTAAACAGGCCAATCTGAGTCATAGCAACCACTGAGACAAAGAAGATTGACACAAAGTCAATTGAGTTGAATATATGGCATATTTGTTGCTATATTTTAGGGTCAAATGAAACAATTTGTGAGTTTCCATAATTGAATGCACTGCCGAGCTAGGTTGACTTCATACTGATTCAAGTCTCCTGGTTGCCATATTGATGACCTTGAGGATGCATATATATCCTATTATGCATCTGGGCTTTGAAAACCAGCTGGACTGGAGTGGAACCAGCTGGTCCAAACTGGTTTGAGTGTGGAGTGTGTTGAATTGGGCTAAACTAGGCTAGGCTGGTATGCTGGTTCAGTGCTGAATCAATTGGTTTGGCCGGTTACCGTCTTGAACCAGTTGCTACAAGTCACTACAACACTCCCACCCCAAAATGAAAAAGAAAAACAGAAACTAACAGAAAATGATGAAAAGAAGAAACCCTCTACCTCTTAAACCCTCATTTAGTGTTGTATATATGCCCCCACTCTATTTGACTCACACCTCTCTCATTGATTGATTGTGAGCATTTGGCTATGGTGAAGGGAGTGGATTTGGAGTGACCTTGGAGCTGATTTGCATTGATTGTGGGCTGCTTGCGGTGAATTTGGCATCCACATCAACATGCTACATCTCATCTACAAGGAGTTTCTTGACCAAAGTACTGTGGCTACTCAAAGGTATGTTTCAAACCCTTTGTTTTCTCATGAAAGTGTAGATTTGTGTTTAACACAACAAATAAATTTTATGATAGGTTTTGCATTTGCATATTTGTTTTCTATTTGAGACATTTCCATGCCCCCTCAGACAAAAGACGCTGCATGGAGCCATTGTGACAAGGTTGATGGGAAAAAATGTGCAAATATTATAAGGACATAAGAGGGGGTGGAGGGGGGCGGGGGGATTTATAGAGTAAAATAACAATTGGTGTTTGAAGGCAAGTTACAACATGCCTTGAAGTTGATGCGGCTATTAGAGCGGAAATGCTAGCACATATTGAGGAATATCAAGCATAATAGGCCAAGAAAATGTGATGGAAGTTGAGATAGGGAGAAGGGGAGATCTTGTATCCCAAGGCAATCTTAGTTTTGAAGTCTTCTCATCTAACCCTTCTAATAGGGACCCCTTTATATTTGTTCTCCCTTTCATGAAAACAGTCTTAGAATTGCACAAAAGAACACGAATATTGATGGATTTTTTTGCTCCCTCCTCCAAGTCCACCTCTACCATTTTCACTCAATGACAATTGATAGCCATTGGAAGAAGCAATACAAGGAATACGCTTTCAAATACATGGTTAGATGGTGGTATGATGCATATATCCTCGTCAATTCTTTCCACTCACCATTTTACCAATCCTATGTTAAATGTCCTAGCACACATTGTTGATGTTTGGGTAGCATCAGAAATTCATTCTACTAGATTGATAATTGATAATATGATTATTAATTATTAAGCGATATTATTAATGTAATAATATATTTATAATATAAAGTATAAATATATATAATAAAGTATAAAGTATAATTATAAAATATATTTATATTATATTATATGTATAATATAATATAAAGTATAAATTTATTTATTACCCAAGGGATGCATCTCTTCATGGATGGTTACCATATGTTCTTTATATATATAACACTCATCATTGTAATAAGATATTCATTCACATACAATATCATCTCTTATGAAAAATTCAACATGGTATTAGAGCAGGATTGGGCTTAACTCCCTCATAGAAAGGCTCGATAAAATAAGAGAGATAACTTGCATTTGGATTCAAAGCTCATCTCAGCAAGAAGTTGGCAATAAACAATCTAAACACAAGACATAGATTCTAAAGAGAAAAATCAACAAGATCAGAGGAAAACGAAGTTGATGATAGTAAAACCACTTCGACCCAATACGAAAACGCATGACCTTTTTTTTTATATTCGGGACTTGGTTTTGCTCCCCGATGAATTACTGGAGTTAATGGTATTGAATACTTGCGAGGGCGAACTACTGTGAGGTGTAATCAACCTCAAGAAGAGTGGTTTGCGAGCAATTTGTATATATTGGACATCTCTACTAGAAGAAAAATCAACACTTGATATCACATAAGGAAACAGTCGGTGGAAAACACTCCCGTCCTTGCCAGACATTGAGGAGAAATATGTGTGGACTTGTTCTTCCTCTTCCTATGGGACTTTTATTATTTGGATGCGCAACATCTTTGGTTCCTCGATCGAACTCGACAGGTTTCCTCTGTGGACTTTCAACGAAAAAAAACGATTATGAATGGCAATGTCAACGTGTCACCTCCCTTCTAATCCAAAGAAACTTACAAATCTTTGGTGCAGAGAAGAAGCCCCCATTTTATCTTGAGATGGAAATGCACATACCGCAGGCAAGTGGTTCTCTGTGTGTCAAAAAACTTTACAAGAGGTGTGAGTGGTGCGATTATGCTGCAGATGGCATGGGGTCGTTGGATCCTGCATCGTATATATTTATGTTTATGAATGGGGATGATCGATGTAGTCATGATAAGCCCAATTTCATGGATTCTGCTTATAATTTCTATTGCATCACCATTACTGACAGTGTCCGGTTATACAAGGCCAAGTTGAATGATAAGGGCGGGAAGGTATTGGAAGAGGGAGAATGGGATCACTTTTCCTAGTTTTGGGGAACTTCGATTGGACCCAACCTAGTGAACGACATAGAAGTAATGAAAGTTTTAGTTGATGGTATGGATGTTGTATGGCAAGGGCAACACAACTTCCTCCACACTCTCATCCATGTTGCTCAAAAGAAAACCATTTTCTCAAGCAAAATGTGAAGATGCAAGGAAATGGCTACACCTATGGTATCAAATCTGAAGTTGCTGCACGATACGACTTCAGAGAATGTGGATGTTACTTTAGACAGAAAGATGGTGAGTTCGTTGATGTACTTGAAGAACACAAGATCGAATACATGTTTTGTTGTGAACACTCTAACTCAATATATGGAGCAGCCCAGATAGGTTTATTTGGTCGCAACAAAACATGTGATGAGGTACCTTAAAAGGTACATTGGATTATGGTCTCAAGTATGTGACAGACCATGATTTCGGGTTATATGGATATTCGGATTCAAATTGGGCCGACAATAATCCTGATCAAAAGAGTACTTCGACATATTGCTTCAGTCTAGGCTCCAATATGGTTTCATGGCGCAGTTGTGTGTAGCACTCAGTATGACTGAGGCAAAGTATGTGGCAACATGTGCAACAAGGCGCGAAGCAGTGTGGCTTCGGAAATGGATAACAATTGGATTGAATTTGACTTGTAGGTAAGACCTACAAGAAGAGGATGATGAGACTTGTTCTGGAGGACAAGTGATGAAGTCAATAGGTTGAAGATCTAGTTGATATTCAATGCTTGAGAGGGAGTTGGACGATCAGTTCCAGTGGGAGCTAGATACTATAGTAAGGAGTAAGAGGCTCTGTTGGATGCAGGAAGCAGTCATGTGTGGTGCTCGGTACGATTGAAGCTGAGTATTTGGCAGCATGTGCAGTAGCAGTGTGGCTTCGAGAACTTCTGTCTAGGTTATTTGGTCTCAGACTGGAGGCGACCTACATTTGGTGTGACAACCAAAGTTGCATGAAGTCATCAGAGAACCTCTTGGTCTATGACAAGTCGAAGCATATCGAGATCAGATATTACTATATCAGGGATATAGTGCATAAGGGAGCAGTGAAGCTCCAATTTCGTGACTACAGAGGATCAAGTTGCATACGTGTTTACCAAGCCGCTGTCAAGGATGAAGTTTGAGTACATCAAGGACAAGCTTGGCGTGCTCCCTCTTCAGAGGGAGTGTTCTCATCTAGCATGAAAAAGGGTTGGCATTGAGACATGTGAAACTCATCCAGCATGAAAAATGGCTGGCACTGAGACATGAGTGCACATGATCAGGTACTGATGTATCGTAGGGAGTGGATGTCCTGGGGACATGTTGTAGCTATTGAGAGCGACCCACAGACCTTGGTTGCATGGGGTGAAGTCATGTTGCACTATGGATATCTGAGGGATGGCAATGAGACTTGAGTGCACATGATTAGTTATTGATGCATCACAGGGAGTGGATGTCCTGGGGATGTGTTGTACCTATTGAGAGGTACCCACAGACCTTGGTTGCATGGAGTGAAGTCATGTTGCACTATGGATATCCGAGGATGTATAGATTCACATGTTCAACAGTTAATGGATGTGAGCTCCTGTGGTATCAGACTTGGAGTATGTGTCTCATGGAAGTGACACTTGGTACAAAAGGGAGCAATGAGGCTCCAATATGGTGCAAAAGGGAGCAATGAGGCTCCAATATGTGGCTATCGATGAGAAGGTTGCAGATGTGATGACAAAGCCGTTTTCAAGGAAGAAGTTTGAGTACTTCAGGGACAAGCTCGGTGTAGTCCCTCTTCAGAGGGAGTGATGGCTTCAGATGTTATCACAAGGTAGTGGATGTCATGATGACATGTTGTGGCCATTGGAGAGCTACCCACCGGCCCTAGATGCATGTTGAAGAGACGAGGTACAAATGTTATCACAGGGTACTGGATGTCATGCATAAGATATCCAAGTTTTCTGTGGGAAACTGGATAGTCTCATGATGACATGTTGTAGCTATTGGAGAGCTACCCATCGGCCCTGGATGCATGCTGTGAAGTCACAAGGGTGCACGTGATGTGGTACAGATGCATTGCAAGGTAGTGGATGTCCTGGGGACATGTTGTAGTTATTTGAGACTACCCACATGCCTTGGATGCATTGGCTGTGAAGTCAGAAGGGTGCACATGATGAAGTATATATGCATTTCGAGGTAATGGGTGTCATGGAGACATGTTGAAGCTATTTGAGAGCTACCCACAAGTCATCTTCAAAGGTAATCTTCAGAGATAATCTTGGCATAATGTAGAATGTCTTCCTCGCTGAGAGGGAGTGTTGATGTTTGGGCAGCATTGGAAAGACATTCTACTAGATTGATAATTAATAATATGATTATTAATTATTAAGCAATATTATTAATGTAATAATATATTTATAATATAAAGTATAAATATATATAATAAAGTATAAAGTATAAATATAAAATATATTTATACTATATGTATAATATAATATAAAGTATAAATATATTTATTACCCAAGGGACACATCTCTTCACGGATGGTCACCATGGTCACCATATGTTCTTTATATATAGAACACTCATCATTGTAATAAGATATTCATTCACATACAATATCATCTCTTATGAAATATTCAACACGCATGACCCAAGAGGGTCTCTTTTACAGAAAGAAGTTGGATCCAACAATGATTCCTTGTAAGCGAGTTAAAGAATCATGGACCAAACTAGTCGTGCCATCATGTTAGATGGATGCACTGATGGAAAGTCTCATACCGTACTTAATTCCCCCATTTCTTTTTCACATTTGAAATCAATAGATGCATCTAATGAGATGAATGATCCACAATTATTGTTTCACCATTTGGATCAAGTGATTATGGAAGTGGATGTGAAGAATGTTTCTTAAATTATCATTGATAATGCCTCCAACTATGTTCGCGTTGGTAAGATGGAGGATAAACAAAAAATGATATTTTGGACCCCATGTGTTGCACATTGTCTAGACCTCATGCTTGAGGATATAGGAATTGGATCGGGTGAAGAAGATTATAGAGTAGGTTGGGGGCATTACCAAATATAACTACAACCATTCATGGGTATTGAACCTAAAGAGGAAAAACACAAAGGGTAAGGAGCTTGATAGGCTTGCCATCACTAGATTTCAACAAACGTCTTTACATTGCAATGTCTCATTTCCCAACTCAAAACTTGAAAAATATGTTTTCTAGTGATGAATTGAATGAATATTGGTGGAGATGCTACCTTGATGGGGAAGACATCTATAGAAAAGTTTATGAGCACATTTTTTGGACGAAAGCAATAAAGTTGTGATAATTGTTGAGCCCATTGTCAAGTTGTGGATGGTTGATTAGGATAAATTCGCTATGGATCATGCCAAAGAACATATATATGCAACATACAATGCTTATAAAACACTAAAAAAAGACAAAGTGTGGACTTATTTGGAAGATCATTGATAATAGATGGAACAAACAACTCCATCCACCTATACATGTAGCTGGGTATTCCTTGAATCCAAGGTGCCATTACAACTCGAACTTTGCACAAATTGAACTCCGGGAGGTCAAAGATGGATTGTACACTTGCTTAGAGCACATGGTCCCTAAATAAAGATTCTGGTTGGAAATACACAGGGAGCTCCATGTTTTTAGTTTAGCCTTGAGAACCTTCAACAAAACCTAACTATGCTTACAACAGACGAGGACCAATCCGGTCAACAATTCCAAAGTTTTAAAAGTTCAAGTACTTGAATTTTTAGCCGAAGTAACAATCTAATTTCTTTAATTTTCTAGCTTTGATTTTGATTATCATGATTTATTTAGTGAATTGGTGGGATGCATTTGGTAGCCAATGCCCTCAATTGCAAAAGTTTGCAATTAGGATCCTTGGTCAAACTTGCAATACTTTCAAGTTGGAGCTCAATTGGTATGTCTTTGAGAACATTCACACAAAGAAGAGAATCTATTTGGAACAAAAACAATTGAATGATCTTGTCTTCATGTAGTGTGTGTTAAAATAATAGGTGTGCTCGTTTTACCATAGACAATATCACAATATTGTCACCCAACCATAGATACGCAGCCACCCCCGAGCACCTTTAACCTTTGACATAATTATTTTGGAAAACCATACTAGAACCAATAGTTAAACCCTAGCTGCTAATTGCAACAACAACTCAAGATAAGTGAGCGCTCCTTCTCCAAGGGTAGCGTACAAGAGAGAGTCTCCATATCCACAGAACAAGTACCATACACAACTGCAGGAGTTGCAACTGCACTACTCTCTCAAACTTGCACCATACTTGGCGAGAATATCACCAAGAGAATCACCAAGAATATCACTTGATAACGCTAGAGAGAGACCAAGACCAAGAGATGACCATACACCCTTATTCCTCCTTGCAGCTGCAACTGCAACTGCAGCTCTCCACAAGACTTGTGCTTTGACTGGGTGTACAAATGAGCTAAAACGTCCTTTATTATTTCCTGGCTGGGCCGATCTAACTTTCTGGTAATAATATTTTTTGTTTATCTTTTTCCTATGGAGTCGACTTGTCTTTCTGGAAGATAATATTCTAATATTATTTATTATGCTAGGTCGACTTGTCTTCTAGGGTTTTCACACATGTTTAGGGTTTCCCTTGCTTCCAGAATATTCCATTCTAGTCAAAGGTTACACGTGGAGGTTAATATCTCCTACAGTTATCGTAACATCAATAGTGTGACCTTCCATTGAGGCACAACTAGTTGCTGAAAAAAATTCATGATGTAGATCCCATTATCTTGGATGATATTGATCCCACCTCAAAATGGGTGGTGGAAACTCAATCATTAGAATTTGATGATGACTTTGGGTCGATGGGCTTGAATGATGACCCAATAGTAGCACATGAAACAAGTACTATTACCACTATCCATGATCTTATAGGATCTGAACTAGAGAATGACCTTGAATATGATCTTGATGATGCAGATGAGGATCCCTTTCCAAGTGGTGGGGTGAGTTTGATGATTGATTATTATGATATGTAGTTATTCATTGTAGCATGCAACATGATGCTTTTTTGGATACTAGAGGCCATTTAGAGCCTCTATATTTATGTATTTTGTTTTATATATGTATCCTAGACATTTTGTTATATTCACCCTTACATGCTCTCTCTCTCTCTCTCTCTCTCTCTCACACACACACACACACACACACACAGTTTTTTATATGTATCTTAGGCATCATGTTATATTCACCCTTATAGAATAATTGTTACATAGGTGTGTACTAAGGACTTTTGTCATGAAGCATTATAATTGAGTAGGAATTTGCATATTTCAAATGACATTGGTTGTTTGGAAACATGTTTGAGCAAGTATTTATTAGTCCATTCTTGTCTTCACAAGATAAATACTAGTACACCTCTAGGATAGAACGAGAACAATGCCATTATTTGACTCTTTAGTGATGGCTTGTAGAGAACCTAAAATTAGTTTCAAATTTCTAGTAAGTTTTTTGTTATTCTCCATCATGTTTGAGATGTTGACTTGTGATGTTTTTCTTGGTAAGATCGTCACTTACTTGAGCTCTAGAAGTAAGGTAAGTGACCTTATGTGAGTATTATGTTGGAAGATGTAGGAGTACATGTAATGCTTCACTCAATAGTTATCGTTGGGATGATGGGCATATTTAATAACTAGGATGAGATGGTTGAACTCTAAATAAAGTTGGACTAAGACTTGCCAAACTTAAGGTGTCAAAGTTGGCCACAAGGGCCATTAAATAATATTAATTTGTCAAACAAAACATATAAATAAATGTTGTGAATTATTGCCTATTGAACTAATATGAGGGACTTAAGATTTCACTTATGTAGTATATGACATGCTTGTGCCCATTGCTATCTTCACTAATGATAGTGTCCAATGATATATTTCCGTTTCTCTTAGCCAAATTTACCTTCATTTTACCAATCTTTTCAATAGTTATTGTGGAGGAAATGTTTCTTATTAGTTTCCCTCGGAGAGGGACTTGTGAGGGCAAAATGCTAGGACTTTGAAAAAATTGAAGGAATTGGTTAATGTGGAGACTTGAAATCTATTTATGAATTTGCTATTTTTTTCCCTAAAAAAATCTTTGTATTCATGAGATGTGAATATACATGTTACTATCCCCCTAAGGAGATTGTTCTTGGCTTTTTAGCGCCTCAGGCAAAACCAGAGTAAACCTCTTCTTTTAAACAATCTATGCCTTCCTTGATTTTTGTTGGAAAAAAAAAACCAAGCATCCTAATCTTCCTACGCAACCATACTTACATACCCTTTTCAAAATAAAAGGTTTGTCTTGACTTCTTGTTACACCTTTTAATTATGAACAAGAGAATAAAAACATAAAATATTTTAAAGACAAAATTCCATAGACTCCAGCTCCTCCCCATCTATAAATTCATAGTAGCCTAGAGCCACAACTGGAAGGGATAGAGCTTCCTTTCACAACTTGTGATAGATGTGACAAAGGAAATCCACTCAAAGGATTGGGAGGAGGCCAAAATATCTTGAAGCAAAGGGCCAAGGTGTACATCTGTCACCATTATGAATTTGTTATTATTAGCCTGTTATCCCCACTTTTGGGGATAACTAGGAGATCATGTCTCGAGGCCCACAGGTCCTAGACATGGAGTACCGAAAGCAGGATTGACCTAAGCATAGCCCTTGAGGGCCCACACTTTTCTTCTTCCATCATCCTTGTCTTGTTAGCAACAGTAGCATCCATCACCATCAGCTTGGTCTTGTATCAGAAAGAGTTCTTGCTCCATGAGGTAATTGGTCCGGATATCATGGTATGTGTCACTTTTGATAATTAAAACCTTTAAATATATGCATTTGATTCCTTTTATTTCTAACAACTGTTTGGACCTTACATTTGCCCACTTGACCATTTTTTGGGGGATTGACAGAGTGTCCTAGCAAGCCTTTGTCCATAGGTTTTGGTTTGCCACTTGGGGGGACTTCTGAAAGGCCATCGTCCGCTCCCATCATAAAATCAATATTCCATCTTGTTTCCCGCTCACTTGTCTCACTCCCCTTGTCCGGACATTGGGTTGACCTTTCTTCAGGATTGCACCTTGTCTCGTGGGAAGAAGGGGCTAAAGGCCCAGAAGGTAAAAGCAAGCTGGTAAGAGATAAAAGCCTAAAAATAAAACCCCGAGATGCTTCACCCAAGGATCCCTGATAAAGCAATAAAAGGCTTCTCAACAAGAAATTAGAGGGACCTGAAAGAAAATAATAAAACAAGACCTAGTCAGAGGATAGGGGGTCTCATCACGAGCCAACCTATTAGGTCCATGGGTACCTAGCAATATGACATTGCCACCAACTGGTTACCACGCTAGGGCAGTGACTCTTGGCTGCATGGCCAAGGGAAAGGGGGTCTCATCACGAACCAACCTTTCATTTCTATGAAAGTACTTGTGGGTAACGCTGCCACCACTGGTCACCACACCAGAGCAATGTCCCCCGATTAACTCTTGAACAAAAAGAAAAAGAAAAGCAATAAAATAATAAACACAAGAATGGGCTTGGAAAGAGTGCATCTATGACAGGTACAACTCGCCTTCTACAAAGGCACCCACAAATAACACATTGCATCCTTGGCCCTCACTGCACCCACATGCTTGGACTTCCCTTAACCACATCACCCACTTACATGGTTTTGATGAGGKTTTCTTCTGGGAACTCACTTTTTCCGATGGACACTAGCCCAATATAACATTTTGTATTTTTCTCCAGATTTGTATAGCAGGCTTGTGTAATGTCTTTGAGTTATTGAYAGATGTATTAGGGATTTTATGCATATGTTTAATAATATTAATGATGAAATGTGATTGACATTGCTATGATCCCTGTGACTGATGAGCCCATGGAGGGCGTAACTTTTGATGTGCAGGACCATGCYCGATGGACAGGTACCATTTGGATCGGTACACATGGGGAGATGATCAGTTTAGATCTCCATGGGGTTGAAGAGCCCACCAGATGGATGCTGAGACCCCATCAAGGGGCAGAGACAGGGYAGAGGATGATCAGAGACTTTGCACYAGAGAAGAAGAGAAYGTTCCACCAGAGGCACCCCGACAYTGCTTGGCCTAGGGGGATTGACCCACTTTCAGAGGGACGTTGGCTCTAGATGGCCCAGGACGTCACACRGAGGCTTATGACGTCATCATCCACATGTTGGCAGATGGACAKGGCAGTTGGCATGTGTGGCATCTTGCAGGAGCCCAATGAGGGCTAAYGTCTTGCTTCAGGAGGCTACATTTGCCCTAATAGGGGCTAAMGTCACCCTAGGAAGGGGTGATGTCTTGCCTTTTTGCTTGATTAGGATTTTAGTCTAGCATTTAATGTAAAAACAATATAATTTTGATATTATGGCCTTGTCGGCCTTTTTGTGACCTAAAAAGTTAATTAGGTCATTGATACATTATATATTGAGGATTTTGATTCTCATTTTATGATCATAACTCATTCACTCCATAAGGAGGACTGAAATTTGCGCCCTCTCTTGGGTTTTTGGCTGAATTAAGTGATGCGCACTTGTTGAAGGAAGAGATTTTTGGCATTTATGGTGTTTCTTTTAAAGGAAGGTGTTACAACTAGGGTTTGCATGGTTATTTCTTGGTGATTTGTAAGTATTTTTCTGCAAAACTTTTTGAATGAATGGTTGTAGTTTAATTTCTTGCATTTGATTATAAATATTGTTGAATCAAAACCCTAGGGGACAAGCACACAAGTAGGTCATTGTCTCATGTCCCCTGATAGAGAAATCTTAAGCCATTCTTGAGGAAAGAAGGAGCCTAGCCTTAACTACACTCCTATTTCCTCTTCCTCTTTGCTAGCCGTACTATTTTTATGCCAAAAAAAGTGAGACATCCCTGACATAGGTCTACTACACTAGGGTCGTACTCTTTCTATGGTTTGCTAAAAGGCCTTGTTTTAGCAACACCTCACCTCATCAAACCCTCTTGTTTTGGTTATATTTTTATTATTGAGCTAGTCGTCTGCCGGGAAGGAGGAGAGAGCACGAGGCCTTGTTTTAACAACACCGGAGTGAGCCTCTCTCCCCTAGGGTTCTGATTTTGAGGCCCTGCTTTAGCAGCACCCCAAAACTTTTCCCTCTAGTCCTTGAAATCTTGTCTCCTTCAACCTTTGCATCCTTCACTTATGACTCCATTAAACCCTAAAGCATTGATCTGAAAGTCCTCTAATGTTGAAGTGAAGCTGATCAAACAACTCTCTAAATTCTTTGAATTTCAAACCCTAACCTACTAACCCTAAGTTGCTAACGTCATCATTGGATATTTCATCTTTAATGCAACAACGTTTTACTTTATGAGCAATTGAATGGTGGTTTAAAGCATTTATTAAATGAAGTGTTGATTGGTTACATTGAATGTCACATCGTTCCAATATTTATTGGTGAAGTGTTATATCTTTTCATTTGCTATTGATAAACATTGACTTCGTCAACATTTATTGCTAATTGCTGATATATATTTATCAGATAGTCTTATGAAGTACTAACCCATTGAAATATAGCTTGCATATATCCGTTTGTTGTTGTCTTATTCCAGGCAGGTGTTCTTCATTGGGGATTTACTTTATTATTGGTTGTTTAGCCGAGACTTTCTATTTGGGCGGTGACTTGTGAGGAGGAAAGTTTGTCCTTATCTCATTATCCTTCTGCCTCCTCAAAACCCACAGGTCACCGATGGCGTCTCCCCTGGGCCTAACCTCCCTAAAGAGAAAGAACCTCCCCATCGTGGTGACATTGGGTGGGATAGGTTCCTGTTACACCAGTTTGGCCTTCAATCTTATAGCCTTTTTCCTGGCTACAAACTGTGCGATAACATAGCCAAAAATGTTAAATAAATCAATAGTCTAATAAGAAAACATGAAAGCACCATGTAGAGAAAGAAATATTATCTAAACATGTTTTTGTTGTTGATATGTTGATGGTTCAAATCTGTCTTTAGTTCTCCAACCACATTCCTTGTTTTAACACAACAAAAAATACAAAACTTTAGAACTTCATGAATGCGTGATATTTAAAAAAAAGAAAACTAAACAATGTGAAATATTATTAGTTTCCTTTTAAAAAACCGCATTTTTTGACCTATCCAAAAGTGTATTGAGTGATATGATGCAAGTAGTTAATTTGCCTAAAGCATTTCAAATCTCAAATTTCAAAAACATGAAAGAATAGTAAATGTTTGTTTTCAAATATTGCATCGACATAGTAGCATTGATATTATTAGTAGATGCCTTGGTGGTCGATTACCATCTTTGAGATCATAGGGGTCAAGAGTTATAGTGTATAAAGTGTTAGAGAGGTTGGTGTGCATTGGGGTATCAAGTGTCTAGGCCACAATGGAGCTTGGTGTTTTGAGGGTGGTGGTCGTACCAATATTTGATTAAAATGTTTTGGGGGTTAATTGTGGAGGACCCTAGGGTACTAGGGGTTAGGCTATGAAGTTGGTTTACATTTGGGTGTAGTTTGTGGGGCCATAACGGGTACAGTCGAAGTGTGTTAGAGGGGTCGTGGAAAGTATGGTACAATGCCTTCAAGGTCATATTAATCATGGGCTAAAGTGTTTTAGGGTAGATTGCCATGTTGAGGGTCCTATGGGTCAAGGGGTGTAGTATGTAAGGGGTTGTAGAGGTTGTTGTGTATTATGGTGTATTGTATCTAAACCATGAAGAGGCCAAGTGCATGAAGGGCAAGTCACATAAAGGAGGTCATTGGAAAAATAATGTATGGGATCATATTGTTCAAGGGTTAAGGTATTTTAATGGTTTATTGTCAAGGATCCTAAGGTTTAGGGGGGTTGGTGTGGATTGGGGCATAATGTTCCCCACAATATGTAGGGGACAAGCACATGGAGGGGGGTAAGTGTGTTAAGAGAGTAACAAAAAATATGGAATAACATGTGTTCATGGTTGTACTGGTCAAGGGTTAAGTGTTTTAGTGGTCGATTATCATATGTGGGGTTTGAGGGGTTAGGGGGTGTAGTGTCTAAGTAGTTAGAGGGGTTAGTGTGCATTGGGGTGTAATCTATTTGGTGCCACAAACAAAAGGCGACAAGTGTGTGTAGGGGGGCGAGGGAGGGGTCATAGAGGTTATGTGGGAATGCATGTTGAGGGTCTTACTAGTCATGGGTTAAATTTTTTTGGGGATTGATTGTCACTTATGGGGTCCTATGATAAAGGGGAGCAGTGTGCAATGGATTAGAGGGGTTCATGTGCATTGGGTTGTAGTGTGTTCGATGCCATAATGCATAGTGACCAAGTGTGTGGAAGGCACCGTGTTTGGCGAAGGGGTTCATCATGATTAATGGAAATTTATGTCTTGGGACATATTGATTAGTGATTAGAGTGTTTCAGTGATCAATTGTCACCACCCGATTCCTAGGGGTTATAGGTGGAGTGTGTAAGGGGTTACATGGGTTTGTGTGCATTATGGCAGTGTGTTTATGGCCATAATATGTAGGGTCTAGGTGTGTGGAGAGGGGTGGGTATGTTAGGGTGGTTATGAAATGATGTGTGTTTGGGGTCATATTGGTCAAGGGATGAGGTGTTTAAGTGGTTAATAAACATGTCAATGGCCCTGAGGTTTAGTGGGTGTAGTTTGTAAGGGGTTAGAGGTTCATGTGCAGTAGGGCTTAGTGTGTATGGGATCACTATGGGTGGGGGTCATCGACCAAATGCATGAAAGGGGATGAATGTTTCAAGAGGGTCATGGTGCTTATGGGGCAATGTGTTTTTAGGGTTGTGCTAGTCAGGGGTTAAGTTGTTTTTGTGGTTAATTCTCATGTTAGGGATCCTAAGTTTTGGGAGTATAATGTGTAAGGGATTAAAAGGGCTGGTGTGCATTAGTGCATAGTGTATCGAGACTAGAATGGGTAGGTGCTAAGTACATGGAAGGGGGTGACTATGTTAGAGAGGTAATTTCCTTTATGGGTCAATGTGTTTCTAGGTTTTTGGTGGATAGATGTTGAGGCGTTTTAAGGGTTGATTGTCATGCTAGGGGTTCTTGGGGTTAAGGGGAGTAGTCTGTAAGAGGATATAGGGGTTGTACTTATGCATTAGGCTTTACATAATGGGTAGTGGCCGTGTGTGTCGAGTGTCAGGGGGGTCATGGTAGTTATAGGGAAATGTGTGTTCAAAGTCATATTGGTAAAGAGTTAATATGTTTTAGTATTTGATTTTATGTTAGGGGTCATTAGGGTTAAGGTGTGTAGTGTGTAATGGGCTAGAGTTGAGGTGCACTAGGGCCCAATGTGTTTGAGGAAACAATAGGTAGAAATCAAGTGCATGGAGGGAGGTGAGTGTGTTCGGGGAGTAATGGAAGTGATGAATTAATGTGTGCAATTGGGGGTATTGATCAATGGTTAAATTGTTTGAGTGGCCGATTACCATATTAGGGATCCAAGGGGTTGGGAGACATAGTGCATGGAGAGGGTTGAGTGTGTGAGAGAGTTCATGGTGGTTATAGGGAAATGTATGTCCAAGGTTGTACCTATTAGGTGCTAAAGAGTTTTAGTGGCCAATTATCATATCAAGGATTGTATGGGTTGTTAGGTGTAGTGTATAAGGGTTAGAAGGATTAGTGTGCATTAGGGTGTAATGTGTCCTAGGACACAATGTGTAGGGGCAAAGTGTGTGTAGGGTGGTCAATGTGTTAAAAATAAGAGCGCAAGGTCCAATCAACGAGGAATAATGCATATGCTAATTAATCTGGGCTTGGAAGATGTGTTGAAATGAGAATGGACTTGAGGTCAATATCCAACTATTCAATTACATTTTGTATGTTTAAATTTGTAGATTTTCTGAGGTCCTATGAGGCTACCAACTAAGGTCTATCTTTGACCTTAGTATGGCTCTAAGTTCCAACTCCGTGGCTGTCCTTTTCTGCTATTTTAGGACAACAAACAATCACCAAACTTTCAACTCAATATTTGATGGTTAAGTGTCCTTTTGAGGTGCCCTTGTAAGTGTTTTCTTTACTCAATGTTATCACATGCAATATACATAAAACAAAACAACACTACCTATAGATATTTAATTTTAAAATGATGATCTACACTTCTAAGCATGCATGAAATTGACACATATGTTCTTGGTGAACATGACCCTCGAAAAAATCCCCATGGGGAAAACCAGTTTGGAGAAGATATATATAGAAGGCCTCAAAGAAAAATGTACAACACAAGAAACATATACAAGTGAACCTGGTACAATAGAAACCACTCTCGGATTCCTTGGAGTTCCTTGAAGACCTCCCCACAAGACTTGTGAAGTAAGGCACCCCTTGCCTTGGTGAGCCTTTATTCTCTTTGCTTGATTTGTCTTTATCCTGATGCTTTGATTTTCCTTTTCTTTTGCTTTCCTTTGACCTTGCCTTTCCTTGTATTTTCCCTTTGTAGTAGCCTCCTCCTCTCAAGAAATCCTCCTCCAAGTGATGGTGCACCCCTCTCCTCAAGTGGCCCCCTCCTCATGAAAAATTCAACAATGAGATGGTTTCTCCCTTGCCAAGTGCCCTCAATCTCCCATGAAGTTTGCCTCCTCTCAACAAGATACAACACACCAAAGAATGCACTCCCTCTTTGCTTGATGCACCTTCCCTCCAAGAATGTGCCTCCTCCTCAAGAAAATGCGCCCTCCTCCTAAACTCATGTGCCCTCACTCATAGTAGCTCCCTCTACTCCTCTACAACAAGCCACAAACATATGAGTAAGCCTCCAAGCAATGGGTAAAGACTCCTCTACTAGATGTGCGCCCCTCCTCTCTAGGTTGCGCCCCTCTCCACTAGTAAATGTGCCCTCCACCACAAGTATGCGCCCTCCTCTAATATAGTAGCCAAGCCTCCATGGAAGACTTCTCCAAGCTCCCTCAAGTAAAAAAAAGCTTCCTC
>ML814096.1:45999-58073 GCA_009831015.1 Picea engelmannii | reverse complement strand
GATTTCGACATTCTTGTTGCAAAGTGTTTCGACACTCCAACTTCCGGTATCCGAAACCCCGATAGCCAAATCTCCGAAATGGAGTTGGACCACCGCTTCGATCTTGCACTTTAAAGAACGTGCAGGTTCTTCCTGATCCAATGATGATTGGACCCTACCCTCAGATCTAACGCCAAAGATCTGTCCTCCATCTTTGCGCTCCTCTTGTCTGGATGCAAATTTGAATGGCCTTCGATTTGTCTTGGTGAGCTTCTTGGGCTATCCCCTGGAAGTGTTTGACCAGATCAGTTTCAATCTCCTGATGTGACTCGCGCTCGATTCCATCCTGGTCCTTGATCTTCAAGATTTTGTTGTGGGCTCTTCTGGCCATGGTTGTTCTATGGAAAAACTTGGTGTTCTGCTGTCCCTCCTTTATCCATCAGATGTGAGAATTTTTACGCCAGAGTGTTTCTTTCTACTGGCATCGCACCTCCCAATCTTGGGTCATTTGGATCTCTTCCTTTTTTCGTTCCTCAGTATAGCCTTCCCGCATCTAGGTTTCTTGGATTTTTTTCATTTTTTCTTCTATGTTGTTTTTCTCTTTGTTTATATTCTCGAAGGTATCCTTGTTCCACTCTTTGAGATTGTTTTTTATGTAATTAAGTTTCTTATGAATTTTGAACATCCTTGTCCCTTTCTCCGGTTTCTCCTCCCACCACCACTATTTGATTCTTTCCTTGAAAGCCGAGTGATCAATCTAGAATTTCTCGAATCTGAAGGGTCTGTTCTTTGGTGTTGTTTGGAAACCTGCTTCCAGTTGCATTGGCCAGTGATCAGATCCACCCCAGGGAGGGATGTTGCAATATAGGGTTATCCCCTGCATAATGATTGACTCTGATATAAGGAATCTATCGAGTCTTGTAGCTACCTGAAACTGGTTCATCCGTTTATTGTTCCAGGTGAACCGGCCATTGTTAGTTTTGAGATCTACCAGCTCCACTCTATCGATGAGATTTGAAAACTCCTCTGCATCCCGATCCAATCTTCTTGTACCACCTTTCTTCTTTGCAAGTGAGGTGATGATATTGAAGTCCCCTGCCAGGATCCAGTGGAGGTTGGTGGATCAAAATTTTTTATATATTCAAGGTCTCGGAATATTCCTCTCTTTTCCTCTGGCCCTTGGGGCCCATACACATTAGTGCAGAGAATCTCCTCTGTGTTTCCAATGATTTGCATGTGTACCGTTAGGGTGTACCTAGTTGCTTTGGCTACTATTAGATTTAGAATTTGTGGGTTCCACAAAGTGAGAATGTCACCTAACTTTTTGTGGTATTCGATGACTACCATCTTGTACTTGCACCAGTGTTGTTTATTGATTGCCTCCATTCTGTCTATAGTGCATTTCGTCTCTTGAATGAAACAAAGATCTGGTTGTTCCTGCTTTAGTTTATTCCTAAGGATTCTTTGCTTTCTTGGGTTGTTTAGGCCTCTTATATTCCAAGTTATGAACTTCATTTAAACATGTGGGGGGGAGTGGGGAAAGAGTTTCTTGATCTTACCCAAATTTATTAGTAGTGCTCCCAGCTCATGTAGGGCTATGCTGTTTGATTTCCTACCTTTTTTCCTCCTCGTCTGCTTGGGTGATAGTTGTGGTTGTCCCTCACTGGATTTGACTCCTAGGTGTCCTATCTCCCAATGTGTGCATTTTTGTCCTCTGGCTTTGGCTTCTTCCCTTAGGAGAAACAGGTATTGGATGTAGTCAAGTTGCTCTGTTTGTACATTTTCAACTCCTTCCCTTTTCCATTGTTCCAATATGTTTGGAAGGTCTATCCCTTCCCTTTCCACCAAGTCCCTGAGAACAGGGTCTTTTGTGCCTACTTCTCTCGGGTTCATCTCTGCATCTTGCATGGCAGTGTTGTCATCTTTTGTTTCTCCATCCATTGGGATTGTGCAACTCCCCTGTGTCATCGTGTTGCTTGGCTGGTCGGTAGGCTCTTTTGTTGCTTGGTCTCTGACCTCTTGAACTTTTTTCGAGTCACTTTCGTCTTATGTCCCTTTGTTGGTTTGGTCCCTTCCTTCCATTTTATTCCGGGTCTCCTGGTTATTTCCTGCTGAGGTTTTATTTTTCCTTTTATTTGCTTTGTTCCTAGGGTTCGGTGTTATAAACCCTTCCTCATCCTATTGTGTTTTGGGGTTTGTCACTTCCTGCTTTTTGTTAAGAGGGAATTATTTGATCAAGTGGCCATGTTCATGGAATCTTCTGCATATAAAGAGGATTTATTCGTAATCTATGTTTTGGATCCATTCCTCATCCCTGAATTCCAGACTTGTGGCTTCTGGGAGTGCTCCAAAAATGTCCATCTCTATGCAGATTCTTGCATACGATGAGTATATTCCTTTTAGGGTGGCTTCTGAGGTCTTCACATATTTCCCTAGTTTGTTTCCTATTGCTTCAAAGGTGGAAGGCAACTAGTAGTCTAAGGGTAAGGAATAGAATCTCAGCTAGACTGGTACCTTTTTGAAATTTTCTTTTTTTGGGGAGAAATTTTCTTTCCAAGGTTGCATGTATAGTTCAGCTGAGGTGTGGAAGTATGGACCTCCCTCGAAGACTCTATCCCTGTCCTCCAGGTTCATGAAGACTGTTGTGAAAAAACCCTTCAAGCCGAGGTGGAGCTCCACTTCTCCATTTGTCTTCCAGTGATATTTGATCCAGTTGCGAAGAGTTCTTTCTGTGGGCCATAACCCCATGAACTTGCATATGAGTGCATGCGTCTTCATCTGGTCTCTGTAGAGTTGTGTTTGTGGGTCCTCTAGTATTACCTTGGGTATCATTGTTGTTTTGGGCTTGCATGGGTTGCGCCCTTCTGTCACATTGGCCTTTTTGGTCTCTTGCGTCTCATTTTGAGTTTCCTTAGCGTCTTCTCCTGTGGTCTCATTTTTGTCCTGGCTTCTTTCTTGATGCTTCCCTGGGTCTGATCCCAAGGCTCTTGTCGTTGGTGTCTTGAAAACTATGCCTCTTGTCCCTTTGCCTCTGTCCACCACTACCTATTTGTATGAGGGGGTCCCCTTACCCCCCCTTTTTTTCTCATGCTGCTCTCTGTTGTGGCCACGACTGTCAAACCTTGGTTTGTCGTGACTGTCAAACCCTTGGGATCTTTCAAGTTATTTGAAAGATAGAACTATCATTGTCATGAGCATATACCATGGGTTCCTGTTATGCAAACAATAACAGAGAGGTATTCTTTTGATTGGGCCAAGATATTGTCAAACAGTTTGGTTAAAGAGATTACAAGATATCAGTCACTAAAATCCAAGGGGCCACAATAGTGATAATCATAATATTAACATATTAAAGAGAAAACTTGTTATCACTCTGTAATTCACAGAGGTTGTGAAGGGTAGAAGAAATTGACAGAGGTAACTATCAAAACCACTTTTGAAACTGACATCTAGCCCTACCAGTTTCAGAGAGGGATCTCTATGTATGATTTAGATTTGTTTAACTTTTTAGATATTAGGCAGTTTATAACAATTTGAATTGTTTGTTTGTTTATAATAGTTGGCTGAAAGAATGCATTAGTTATCCATTAGGCTATGGGGTCTTTATTAAAGATCAGAATTAGATTCATATTTTTATGAGGTTTTATTCACAGGGAAAGGTAGTAAAAATGTTGGATCTACTGAGATTAAATGAGGTGATTAAGACATAAAAGATATGAGAGTCCACTAAGAAAAGGAGCAACTAAGAATTCCCTTATTCAATATCAGATTAAAAACATATAGACCATTAAAAGACCAGAGACAGAGTATACAAGATACATTATGTTCTATTGACTTTCTTTTAATGATTAGAAAATGAAATACATAAATGATCAGAGAGAATAAGAAAACATTCAACAAAGAAGGAGAGACATCACCAACAATCTGACACAAGAATCATGTGAATATCCTGTTTTATTATTGGTCGATCCTTTGAAAAGATTACACAATAGCTCCTAGGTGAAAAAATCAACCCTCAATACTTCGAAGGAAGAAGTATTAATACAATAATTTACATTTGATCCTGTCATAAATGACCAAGATATTATGGAGAAAAAATCTAACTAACTAGATCTCAAATTACAAAATATAGGAATGTTGTTGATCTATTCGGATCCTTGGTGCTGATTTTGTGGAAGTAGTTGATGACTCATAATCTTTGACTAGACTGTTTGCTCCATGCTGACTTGAAACTCCACATCACTTTTACTCAAGTAAAGAACAAAAATCTTCCCATCTCTTTTCACTGGGGATGGAAACCTTGAGTAACTTTCTGTATATCTCGTCCATCTTAGTATACTTGGAAAAAGTGGGCTTTGTGATGAAAATATGTTTTATCTCATGTTGGATGCTCAGGTCCAATTGTAATGTTTCTAGGAAATCCTTGCCAGTAATTCTTCCCTGTATACCTATAAATTTGGAACCATCATTTGCCACTGTACTGATCTTCTACTTGTAATCTGACAGAGTGATGAGCTTCTTATTTATTGCTAGCAGTCCAGGGAGGTCCTTCTTGTGTAGTACTTCAATCTTGTTGAAAAATACCTTCTTGACCTCAAGGATGGTCTCTGTCCTATATTCAATGTCCATTTCTTCCAAATCCTACTTGTTCTTGGAGTTTAGGAACCTGATGAGATCGATGGTCTCTATAGGTCTTTCTCCTAGCTCTTCTCTTATTTTTTCAATTACTTCTATGGCCTTTTGTACCAATTCATTTTGTTCAAAATAATTTGTATGAATGGCCATATTTCTGCCATCGACTTGTTGATATCCATCCAGATATTTTCCTTGGCCTCCGATAATGTCTTGTCCATGACAATCTCCTTCTACATCTATTGTAGTTTTTGACTGAGTCTCTGAGATTTATGCATTTATGCATGATAGCTAGACTGGAACATGGAATTCATATCTTGGAGGATTTTTACCTCTTCTTGCAACTTTCTGATTTCCTCCCCTTGAAGGGACATGTCTTCCATAGACTTCACCAGCTTCTTAGAAGCATCTGGAACTTTCACTGGAATAGCTGATGGAATCTATATTGTTGTACTAACTTCTGTCAGAGGGACTACC
The DNA here is from genome assembly GCA_009831015.1 of Picea engelmannii. NCBI lineage: Eukaryota > Viridiplantae > Streptophyta > Pinopsida > Pinales > Pinaceae > Picea > Picea engelmannii. The sequence goes on along the minus strand of ML814096.1, from coordinate 52,985 downwards.
TCCAGTGGAATAACAACCATCTGCACACTATGTTCTTTCTCTTTGATCAATTTTTCCAACTCAGCCTCCATCTCTTTTATCTGTTCATTCTTCTCCATGATCAGCTTAAACATCTCCTCTTTGTGGCCTTCAGTTTCAGCCATCTACTTTTCTTGTCAATCCTCAGTGGCTGGAACCTTCAGTTTATTTCTCAAGGAGGCTATATCAACATTTTTCTTCTTCAACAATTCTTCATCTGCCTTGACATTCGATGGATCATATCCAATCTTTAGCACTAACTCTTCTAGATATTTAATCTTATTGTCTTTTGAAAAAGAGGATATCTTCTCCTGCTTCAATTGGGATTGGATTTTATTTAGAGACACCTGCAATTTTGAAGTAGTCAATGATGTCTTTGTCAAGGTGGAGAAAATAATCTCCCATGTTTGCTTGTGCATGTCCATTTGGTTCATTGGATGGACCTCATTCACATCAAACTCAAAACAAGTTTTCCTATAGTTAGCAACTATCTTGGGATGAGGGACTTGTGCTTGTAGGAATGCCATTTGCATTCATCCCTTCTCTGTGTCAAATGTCGACAATAGTCTATGTTGGGCAGTAGTGGTCTACTTCCAAAACTAGGCATATGTATTGTTATTCAGGAGTTCATTCCTCTGCTTGATCTTTTTGTATTTTTCAAAGATATTTGACCCTGTTGGATCATGAGAGGACTCGGCTAATAGAGTAGTGTATTTTTTTTTTTGATGAAGATGTGGATACTATGAATTGACTGCCTGAGAATGTTGAGGAATGTAGTCCCTCCATGACTATGGTGGACAACATTTCTCCTTCTTTAAGTAGGTCTGGTGTGTGACTAGTTTTAGCCCTCTTCTTGTAAACTTTAAAATCTCCAGCTAACACCTCTGTGACTGAAGGGGAACAATATTTCCTTTCTCTCTTTAATGTTTTTACCTAAGGAGTGCTAGTATGTGAAGCAGTGACAGGGGAAGGTTGTTCTTTTGTTTCCAACAATGTATTTTCTTGCCAATCTGTCTTATTCATATACTTTTCTACTTCAAGATTGTGTGCATGAGCATAAGGAGTTCTCTTTTGTTTGACCCTGAGTTCTAATCTGACACCAAATGGGTCATAATTCCATGTGAAGCTCCTAGTGAAGTTCATCTATTTCAAGATGTTGTCAGCCTCTTCTCCTGAATCTCTTTTGTTGCATATGAAAGAACCAATTTGGCTCTTGATTATGATTTGTTGTTTCTTCTTAACTAATACAAAATGGATGTCATCAAAGTTTACCATATGCCTGATATATTCCAATGAAAATATCCTAACAAGGAGATATTTTGTTAGTCTATATGGTGGAAATTCACATCCATATACTCTGATTTCAATATGGTTTTGGTACAGATACCAATCTCTTGTTTTGGACAAGTCAGAGAGGTGAAGAATTCTCTGGACTTCTTCATTAATTCTTGGCTCTATTCTACTGTTGAGGATGCACACCATTGGGTGATAAAACTGATCAATGAAATCTTTAAAGCTGAACTCAGTGGAATTTTTCCTCACTAGTGCAGTCCATGAAGTCACTGATTGAGGATTTACTTCTTGATCCAATTTTTGGAGAGAAAATGATAATATATCTGATTGAAAGAACAGGAACAGGTACACCAGTACTAAGGAATACCTAAACATTCCTTCTTTTGAGAATTTGAAAAAATGCTCATGTACGTTGTCAGTCAAAAACTAACTGAAATCAAATTGGACTGTATCTTTTTCTTTTGTGGAGAAAATGGATATAAAACCTAAGATAGGTTCATTTACCCATTCATCAGAACAATATCCTAACTGTAACGCCCTCGACCATCAACCCCCTTGTTGGGCAACGCTACTATGCGGAAACATTATCATACTTATATATTATGCATTTAAATGAAATTAAATGGCTTAATAGAGTAAACATACAACTATTGCTAACGTACAGAAATAATTCAATCAACAGTAAACATCATCGCAACAGAATACATGATAATATTGCGAGCATCACATACATGCATTTAAAAATTGAATTTAAACACATGCATATACTTATGTTTGAAATTGTACTAACTCCACCAACCATGTTCAGACCTTCCATGAACCTCCCAGCCTTAGACCTCACTTCTCATCACGCTCAATAGTGGGTCACCCCTGAGATGAGACTAAGCTCCACCCAAGGCAAGGGAATCCTAGTCTAGGCTGAGGTTACATGAAAACTGCACAGAGCAATCAGAAGGATTCTCTCCAGGAGCCTTCTTACGCCCACTACTAATGGACTCTCATTCCCCACATGCTTGTTCCTCCTGAGAGTATACACCTTCACAAGCACGTTCCATCGGTGCTTCACCTTCATCTCTGGGCCTCGACAAAAAGTTGGATCAAGAATTATTGGAGCTCCGTAGCTGGTGTTGGACTCACGCTGGGAGAAAACCACTTCCCAGCAAGCTCTCCCACTTGGAGAGAGATGTTCACAGGCCTAAAAACCTGCCTCTTCTACCACGGGCCTGACAACCCAGTTCTTCAACCAGTCTTCAACTCAATTCCTGTAATTTCAGGATGATAGTAGCAACAACATCTTTTAGCTAACTCACGGGTGAAAGAAACAACAAGAAAACAAGGTGTGGAAAACAGGAAACGACCACAACCACGGTTCAACACTCATTCACGCAAGGATGACAGTTGCAATAGTAGATGGGCATAGGTCCAAAAATGGCAATGACTAGATGTTAGACACACCACTCTCAGTCGATTTCCCAGGTGTCGGGGCCCACAAAAGACACAGAGTAGTTCATTGCTTTTGGTTCTCAGAATTGCGTGAGGGTAAAAACAACAAAGGTTCCAAAGTAGAGGTAAATGGTTTTTAGACAGAGGATCTGGAAAATGGCAGCACAGACGCAACAACGGAGGACCTCTCAAACTCTCACGGTTTAGACAACTCATGATAGAATGGAGGACGAACCCCCTCCACGACTCAATATTTGGGTTAAATTGCATGTGCCAAGGCCAACACATGTCGCCCATGAGGCTGCATGCACTTCATCATCCTGTGTTCCCTTTTGCACACGTTTCCCCTTCCAGGAACTTAGGATAAAAACATGTTTTGTCACATAGCTTTTGGAATAATAATAAATTATTATTCCCAAGGACTTAAGCCCCCAAGCTTAGCCCCTAGGCTCAACACTTAACCTCTCTTTCCGACCTTTCAGCCCCTTTTCCCTTACCCACTCTGTGGAATCTTAGTCCCCCATCACTCTTTCTTCGTGGTCGATCTGCACACAACGATGTTTAAGTTTTTATTAATGTTTTGCATAATATATATACAAAAATAGGCTTCTAGCCTTAATACTTAGGCTCTCTATCCTAATAAACACATAATCCTACCAGCTTATCAATACTCGGCTCACCAGCCTAAAAAAAATTATTTACAGTTCATAAACATGATTACAACAGGGCTTGTCCTTGGGGATATTACAATCCCCTCCCCTTATTTTTGCACTATCCTCAATGAAACTTTCACACAACATCAACAATATTTTTCAAAATATTTAAAAATATGTGGGTATTCTGCCCGCATAACATCCTCATTCTCATATGCCGCATCCTCATGACCGTACCAGGTCCACTGGACCTTTATAATCCCTATGGATTAATTTCGAAGTTGTTTGCTCTTCTAGTCCAATATGCGCACATGATGCACTTGCAAGACACCTTCTTGCTCCACCTGAATCACATTCCAATCAATTACATGATTAGAATCAAGTATATATTTCTTAAGCAATGAAATAGTAAACACATTATGTATACTCATGGATGCAGGTAATGCAATCATATATGCAACTGATCCAATCCTTTCTAGGATTTCAAATGGCCTACAAAATCTGGCTGCCAACTTGGCACAGTTTCCCAATGTTGGAGTTACTTCACAAACACCTAGTATTTACTTTTTCCTAAGGTTTTTCCTTGTTTATTAGTCATAATTAGTCATTATCCAGTCTCCTATAATTTAGGGGAGAATATTCCACCTAGAGAATATTCTCTTTCAGTCGACACTTCAGTTTGACTAGTTGAGTTGAGTTTAGATGTTGCATTGGTTTTGTCACCATGCAACATTGGGATCATCACCATGCTAATGCATACTTGACTTGGGATCATCACTAGACTGGCGCATTACCCTTKATTTCCTAAGTTAACTCCTCACTACTCTTTTTTTAGTCAGTTAACTGAAGACTAGTTGACAAGTTAACTCAGACTAGGTGCCAGTTCACTCTTGTAACTGCTTGAGAGACCAGACTAGGTGGCAGTTTACTCCTGTAACTACTGGTGTGTGTCCATATCACTCTAGACCACCACTATGGCTCATTAGTTACTCATGTGTCCTATATCTATTGTAAATTATTCACTCTTTGAGTGTGGAATACGGTTAATGAGAATTCTTCCATTCTTTCTATCTTGCTTCTTCTTTCTTAATTTCTCTCTGCAAATGTGTGTAGTATTTTCTAGCTAGATCTATTATGTGCAGGTTCAACACATTTACATGGTATCAGAGTCAACGAACTGTTAAGAAAAAACTACACAAAATTATTTTTTGCAGGTATTGAAGATTGAAGACAAAAAATGATGGATTATTCGCCAGAAATACTTCTCACGCCTCATAACTATTTGGAATGGAAGCAAAAAAAAATTCTTCTGCTAATATGCAAAGGCTTATACCAAATAACCATGGCAATGGAAGTAGAGCTCGGTACTGTCGATGAGAAAAATGACTTTCTCAATAGACAAGATATGGCCATAAGATGTATCCTCTATTTTATTTCTCCCGAAATTCTCCATCAAGTATATGATGACTCACAAGAATTCACTCCAAATGATTTATGGAGAAGAATGGAGGTTTTATTTGGGAATAAGGAAGAATGCATGCAAAATGTTGACAAGATAGAGAATGTAGAAAAGCCACTGGAAAATAAATCATCTCAGTTTGAAGAGACATCTACACAAGTATCTACAAAAATTTGTATTACATTAATTGAATATGATGTCTACTACATTTCAGATTTGTTTTCTGAAATTCATGTGGAAGATATATGGCATGCATCTCAGGAGTCACATGCATATACTTTTCCATGCACAATGCATGTATCTGAGGAGGCAAAAAGGGAGCCATGCACATCAGACTCAATTTTGATATTTTATAAGAACTATTTGCAGAAACAAATTGTATATTTGAATTCTTCTCGAGAAAATATCCAATTTAAAAAAAAAAACGTCCGAAACATACTCCGTAAAGTGAAGTTATGATCGTTTCAAAATCAACAAAATTTCAACATTTTTCCAGAAACGGTCGCACGGTTTTCAAAGTTTCATTCAAACTTTATTTGGATATTATTCATTACAAGAAGATAAAGTGGATATGTGTGGAAATATCAATGGTGCATCTACTTCATCAGATCCGTGCAGACATCTACATCTTCAACAAAATATTCAACGAGCACAAAATTGCACAATTGCGAGGTCTTCTTGGAGTGAAGGACAAGGTTGCTTAGCAACTATTTTTTGTTCATTCTCATGTTTTTTTTTATGCATTGTAATTTGGGGGAGGGTTTTCCCATGAGGTTTTCCCTCTTTCCTCATTTATTTCCATGTATCTTTTGTATTTGCGTACCTAACATGGCCTTGTTTCCGGGACCCATTCTTTATTTTCACCATAGTGATGTTTCAGGGGGGTGTTGTAGTTACTTCACACACACCTAGGATTTACGTTTTCCTAAGGTTTTTCCTTGTTTATTAGTCATAATTAGTCATTATCCAGTCTCCTATAATTTAGGGGAGAATATTCCACCTGGAGAATATTCTCTTTCAGTCGACATTTCAGTTTGACTAATTGAGTTGAGTTTAGATGTTGCATTGGTTTTGTCACCATGCAACATTGGAATCATCGCCATGCTAATGTGTAGTTTCCTTGGGATCATCACCATACTATCGAATTACCCTTGATTTCCTAATTTAAATCCTCACTACTCTTTTTTTAGTCAGTTAACTGAAGACTAGTTGACAAGTTAACTCAGACTAGGTTCTAGTTCACTCTCGTAACTGCCTGAGAGACTAGATTAGGTGGCAGTTTACTCCCGTATCTACTAGTGTGTGTCCATATCACTCTAGACCACCACTATGGCTCATTAGTTACTCATGTGTCCTATATCTATTGTAAATTATTCACTCTTTGAGTGTGGAATACGGTCAATGAGAATTCTTCCATTCTTTCTATCTTGCTTCTTCTTTCTTAATTTGTCTCTACATATGTGTGGTTCAACACATTTACACCCAGCTTCAGGGAAATTCTATTGGTTTTTACTTTCAGGAAAACATGGTCACCCACTTTGAACTCTTTGTGGGTTCTGTTCATATCATCATAACTTGTTTTCATGTCTTGGGTAACCTTTAAATTATGCTTAATTTTTAGCATTTTTTCTTCCATTTCCTTGAGCAACTCTGGCCCAAACACTTCCCTATCAGTTGGATTATCCTAGCTTACTGGAGTATTGCACTTTCTGCCATAAAGTGTTTCAAATGGGATCATCTTCAACAATGCTTGATACCCATTATTGTAGGTGAATTCTGTTGGATCATGTTGTCATCGATGCCAATGGTTTGATTGATTGATGATTGATGTAATATAATATGTATTTTCCTTGATGAGAATGCATAGATGAAGATGGATCAATGAGTTGTCATCGATACATGATGAAGATGGATCGATGTGGTTTCATTGGTATATGATGCATTGCTGAAAAAATGTATAGATGACTCATTATTGTTTTATCATGATTGATAAGGTGCACAAATGGATGAACTCCAAAGTGTTCCCCTTATGGTGAAAGCCCTCATGGGAAGACGCTTTGCGGATTGAGTTATCCTAGAAGAATGGTTGGAGGACCCATGCTCTCATTATTGTCTTATCA
>ML814096.1:14011-44183 GCA_009831015.1 Picea engelmannii | reverse complement strand
AAAAACCCCCGGATTGAAGTCCATAATAAAAAGAAAAATTGTACATACATCTTGTGTTCCTTGTGGAGATGATTTGTTGATGATATACTGCTGATATATTTTGCTGATATGTATTCACATATAACTAATTATTAATGAAAACAATGAGTCATGAGTAAATGTTGAATGCTAACTAATGAGTTTTGTGTAAGAGGGAAGTTTTGGGAAAAGATCCCCACACTCATTCACCCCCCCTCTAAGTGTGGTAGGTGTGTCCAACAAATTCTACCAAGTGCAAGTAGTCTTCCCATTTCAATGGTTTGTCCATCACATACATCCTTAGTGTGTCTTATATTACTCTATTCACCCTCTTTGTCCGTTCATCAGACTCAGGATGATAAGTTGTGCTAAAGTTCATATTCGTTTTGAATCCTTTGAACAACCCCTTCAAGAAATTTGAAGTAAATTTTGGGTCTCTATCAAACACAATTGTCTTGGGAATTCCGTGCAATCGTTCCACTTCCTTCATTAAGAAGTCGACAACATCCATTGCCTTGTGAGTAGTCTTTAATGGAATGAAATGGGCAGATTTCATAAGCTTATCCACCACCACCATGATTGAATCGTGTTGTTTGTCGGTTCTAGGAAATCCGGTGATGAAATCCATTGTCACCACTTCCCATTTCCACTCAAGAATGGGTAAAGGTTGCAGCAACCCTGCTGGGTGCCTGTGCTCAGCTTTAACCTTCCAACAATCAATACATTTGGCACTGTATTCAACAATCTCTTTCTTCATACCTGGCCAAAAGTAATAGCTCTTGACCGCTACCACAGGTTTTTGATATCCAGGGTGCTCTGCATAAGGCACATTATGCATTTCATGAAAAATCATAAGTTTCATGTCTTGGACATTAGGTACATAAATTGTGTTCTTGTACAAAAGTGTTCTATCGGTTTCCAATTTATAATTCTCCACTTTTTGTGGCATCTTACCTTGTTGTAGCTTTGCTACCAAATCCTTGTACTGCAAATCTGTATTTGCAGCCTCTGAAATTATGCTTTTAATATCGGTTCGGTACATGCTAATGGTTGTAGCATGTAACTCATGTACTCTTATGTTGAGTGCATCAACTACTTTATTCTCCTTCCCTTTTATATGCTTGATATCAAAATCGTACTCACAGAGAAACTCCAACCACCTACTGTGCCTAGAGTTCAAGGTTGGTTGGTCAAACAAATACTTCAGATTGTTATGGTCTGTTCTCAATTGAAACCTCCTTCCCATGAGGTAATGCCTCCATTTATTTAGAGAGTGTACTATGGATTCCAACTCCAAATAATGAGTTTCATAGCTCCTTTCGTGCTCTTTCAACTTTCTGGATTCATAACAGATTACGAATCCATTTTGACTGTGGACTCCTCCCAGTCCTTCTTTTCATGCATCAATGCACACCACGAAATCTTCATTTGGATCTACAATCCTTAATATTGGAGCACTGGTTAAAAGTTGCTTCAATTGCTAAAATCTTTTCTCACAATCATTCGTCCACTGAAACTTTTTCTCCTTCCTTTGTAAGGAAGTGATAGGGTGAGCTATCCTCGAGAACCCTGCGATAAACCTTTTGTAATATCCAGCTGGACCTATGAAGGCTATGACTTCTATCACATTCTTTGGTGCTGACCATTCTCTAATGGCATCAATCTTCTTAGGATCTACAACTATCCCATCCTTCGAAATAATATGCCCCAAGTAAAGGATCTACTCCTGATAAAATGAGCACTTTGTCAACTTGGCATAAAGTTGGTGCTCTCGTAGCACCTGTAACAATATCCTAAGATTTTGTTCATTATCTTCCTTTGACTTGGAATATAACATAATTTCATCCAAGAAGACTATGACAAACGTTTCTAGATAGTCCTTGAATACACCATTCATCAGGCACATAAAAACAACGGGTGCATTCAACAACCCAAACGACACCACTGTGAACTCGTAATAACCATACCTTGTTCTAAAGGTGGTATTGTTGATGTCTTCATATTTTATCCTTACCTGAGGTCTATCTTTGAAAACATCTTCGCATCCTTCAACTGATCGAAGAGGTCATCAAATCTCGACAGAGGGTATTTGTTCTTTACAGTTACTTTGTTCAATTGTCTGAAATCGATACACAATGTCAGCGTCCCATCCTTCTTCTTCACGAATAGAATTGGGGCACCCCAAGGTGACATGCTTGGGCGTATGTAGCCCTTCTTTAGAAGCTCCTCAAGATGTAATTGCAGTTCTTTCATCTCTGGCGTACTCATTTTGTAAGGAGCTTTTGATACTGGAGCTGCTCCAGGAATCAAGTTTACAGAGAAGTCAATATCTCTTTTTGAAGGTAATCATGGTACCTCCTGAAATACATCTTCAAACTCCTTTAGTACCACATGATCTCCAATACCTGACACCTTATCCATGGGTGTTTCCTCCACATGGGTTGCAAATAATTGACAGCCTTTTCTGTAGCACTTCTTCAGCTGTATTGCTAATATTTCTCTAACAACAACAACTTTGGGAATTCCTTGGACTGTTTTTTGATTCCCTTCCTCATCCAGGGAAGTGAATGCCTTGTTATGAAAGTCAAATATGGCATGGTTTTGATCCAACCAATCCATCCCAATTAGACAGTCATAAGAACCTAAAGGAAGAACATTCAATTCAACCTTTGTGCTTAGTCCATTCATGTCCACGGGACAAGACTTAACCAATTCAGTGACTTTCCTCTTGGTTACTGTAGCCAGTTGCACTAACCAATACTTTTCATGTTTTCTTCTTAACAAATGAAAACTTTCCACCACACTAGGATATATATAACTATGGCTAGCCCCTAAATCAATTAAAATAGTAAAGGGTTGATTGTTAATCATACCTTCCACTTCAATCATTTGTGATTGATATTCAGATTTCTTGTTGTCCAGGGATGCGTAGTTCCTTGGCATTCTACTGCCCTTGTCCTCCATTATTTCAACTTGCTGAACATTATGGACAACTCTCACTTTGCCATTTTTATGGGGACAATCTCTCTACTTGTGGTTCTCTTTACAACCCCAACACTGAATGGGCATCTGTCTTGGATTTTGTTCCCCTACATCAGCCATTCTCGGCTCTCTAAATGATGGTTGTCCTTGATGAATGTTCTTGAAAAAGGGAGGTTTGTTTCCCTTCTTCCTCTGATCCATATCAAATTTCTTCTTGTCTTCCCAAGCCTTCCATAAAGTAGGCTTCTCTCTTTGTTGTTCATATAATCATTTCACTTTGTTTATCGTTTCTTCCATAGTTTTTGGGTAATCATACTGGATCTTGTCCCCAATGGAAGGTGGCGGTCCACTTAGGTACCTTTGATTCTTGACAGTTTCATCCTTGATGAATGGAACATACTTCAATAATTCCAAAAATCTTCGTTCGTATTAATCCATGGTCATGCTGCCCAGCTTGAGTTCAAAGAACTCTTTCATCTTTCCTGTCATAGTATCTTTTAGTCAAGTATTTCTTCTTGAAATACCTCTTGAATTCATTACAAGTGATATCTTTCTCCCTAAGGTGTTGGACCTGCACAAGTTGATCCCACCACATGGATGCCTTTCCCTTCAATTGATACATTGAAATTCTTCCTTCTGCATGAGAGGAATAATTATGCAGTTGAAAATATTTCCTCATGCCAAGAAACCATGTTTCGGCATCTTCCTCCTTCTTATACTCTCCATCAAACATAGGCGACTTAATCTTATTCATCTCTCCCTTCAATTCATCCAATCACGATCTCCTGTTCTTTCTGGTAGGAGATGGGCTAGAACTACTATGTATCCTTTTCTTGGAGTGACCTTGGGAGTGATGATGGTGTCTACCTGCACTCCTTGACCTTCTTCCCTCGGAAGTCTGGTGACTCCCTGTTCTAATCAAGTCACTCTCCTTCTCTAAATTCTTATTTATTCTCTCCAAACTCTTTAACAACTTTATGTTAAATTCACCTTGTTTTTCTTGAGCTTTTTTCTATCTGCTCGGCGAGTTTGGGCATCTTTCTGCAATTTTTCAACGATTTTCATCATGATTCCTTCCTTAACTATCTCTTCCCCATGCCCATTGGATTTCGATCCTTCAAATCCCAAGTGAACATCCATTCCTTTTGCTGCATCCTCGAAACGGGAAGCAGTCAGTGCCCTTTCCATTTATTTTACACTCAGTGAAAATTCTACTCGGTTATGGCACTCGCTAAACTTCTACAAACACAATGTGAAGACAATAGGAATTTGTCAAGTCATTAATCCTTAACAAAATCCACAACATTCAAAAAAAACTTGATTCAAGAAAACATTTGGTTTCCATAAATTTTCTGAGATCTTCTCGTCTCTGCAGTACACTTAGGCCATAGCCCTTTTCCTCCATTTCCCCAACCCCACACGACCAAGGGTTGTGACCAAGCACTAGATCTACAAGGTTCTCTAAATGAAACTTCGGGGTTTCGGGTTTCAAGGTTTCAGTCTTGGAGGCTCTCACACTCACTTTCCTCTCTAACTCCCGACTTTTGAACTTTTGACCTTTCTCATCCCCGGGCCCACAACACCATTATCACCAACCAAGGTGGTCACACATGGTGACCTTAGGAAGGTACACGTTATCTCGGGTGATGACATCTGGCCCTATTGCATCAAATTTTTCCTTCGGGACCCACTGGCACATGGCACACATCCCCTGTGTCCTCGTCAATCCTAGTGATGTCAGCCTGACCCAATACTTTGGCTCATCGGGAGTTTTCGATTTCAGGCCTCGAGAATTTGTGTGTCCGCACATCTCACTTCTCCCAATAGTCGATCTCCCGAAATGCCGACATTTCTAAGCTCCTAATTTGACGGTCCTGAATTCCCCACGATATGACATTTCAGATCTCGTCGGGATTTCGCATTTCAGGATTTCTTGTGTCGCGAGGTTGAAAGACCTCCCACCTTCGTTATTTTGATTCCTGAAATGTCGCAATCCTTCCTGAACAATTAATGGTCCAGATCTCTCCTTGATCAATGGTTGTGATCTAATCACGAATTCTCATGAACTCTCCCTTTGACCTTTTTAAGTCACGAGTCAACGAAAGGTTGATCGTTCTCCACGTGTCCCTCCCGATGGACGGTTCTGATGATGTTGGGGCTTTGCGTATCGCGATTTCCACACTCTTGTGTAACTCAAAAAAGGTTTTAAACCTTTTGCATGTTTCCTAGATCCAACGGCTATTGGTCCACATGCTCAGATCTGATGGCCTAGATTTGATCTCTTCTGCGCTCTCTCCTTAGTGTCTGGACATGGATTCGATGGTCTAGATATTCTCCTTTACAAATGATCTATTGATGCAGTTTTATTCCACTGCAACTCCTCCTAAGCTTCGTAACATGGCCAATGTAACCCCTTGGCACTCAAAAACATTCTAAGGTTTGAAATTGGTTCCCCCCGAACACCATTTCCACTCAAAATCTTGGGTCCAAAGACCACTTATTCGGCCCATCCAGGCTCAGTGTTGAAAACATGGCTTTGATACCATATTGTAATGCCCCTGGCCATCAACCCCCTTCTCAGGCAATGCTATTACGCATAAACATTCTCATACTTATATATTATGAATTTAAATGAAATTAAATGGATTATCAGAGTAAACATACTATTTCTGCTAATGCATAGAAATAATTCAATCAAGAGTAAACATCATTGCAATGGAATACATGATAATATTGTGAGCATCAGGGACATGCATTTAAAAATTGAATTTAAACACATGCATATACTTATCTTTGAAACTGTAGTAACTCCACCAACTGCGTCCAGACCTTCCACGAACCTCCGAGCCTTAGACCTCACTGCTCATCACGCTCAATAGTGGGTCACCCCTGAGCTGGGACTAAGATCCACCCAACTCAAGGGAATCCTAGGCTAGGCTGAGGTTATAGGAAAACTACACAGAGCAACCAGAAGGATTCTCCCCAGAAGCCTTCTTACACCCACTACTAACGGAACTTCATTCCCCACATGCTTGTTCTGCCTGGGAGTATACACCTTCACAAGCACATTCCATTAGTGCTTCACCACCGTCTCTGGGCCTCGGAAACAGACTAGATCAGGAATTCTTGAAGCTTCGTAGCTAGTGTTGGACTCACTTTAGGAGAAAACCACTTCCCAGAAAGATCTCTCACCCAGAGAGAGATGCTCATAGGCCTGACAACCTGCCTCTTCTACCATGGGCCTGACAAATGGGTTATTCAACTAGTCTTCAACTCAATTCCCGCAAGTTCATGATGACATCAGCAACAACATATTTTTATCTAACTCATAGGTGAAAGCAACAACAAGAAAAAATGGAGTGAAAAACAGGAAACGACCATAGCCAAGGTTCAACACTCATTCACGCAAGGATGATCGTCACAACAGTAAATGGGCATAGGTCCGAAAATGGAAATGACCAGACACTAGACACAACACGCTCAAGCGATTTCCACGGAGTCGGGTTCCATAGAAGACACAGACAAATTCACTGGTTTTGGTTCTCAGAATTTCTTGAGGGTAAAAACAACAGAGGTTCCAAAGAAGAGGAAAACGGTTTTCAGACAGAGGATCTAGAAGCTGGCAGCACAGATGCAACAATGGAGAACCTCCCAGACTCATGGTTCATACAGATCACGGAAAAATGGACGACGAACCCCCTCCACAACTCAATCTTTGGGTTAAATTGCATGTGCCAGGGCCAACACATGTCACCCATGAGGTTTCATGTGCTCCATAAGCCTGTGTTCCCTTTTGTGCATGTTTACCCTTCCAGGAACTTAGGATAAAAACATGTTTTGTCACATAGCTTTTGGAATAATAATAAATTATTAGTCCCAAGGACTTAAGACCCCAAGCTTAGCCCCTAGGATCAACACTTAGCCTCTCTTTCCAACCTTTCATCCCCTTTTCCCTTACCCACTTTGTGGAATCTTAGTCCCCCATCACTCTTTTTTCGTGGTCGGTCTGCATGCAATGATGTTTATATTTTTATTAATGTTATGCATAATACATATACAAAAAGAAACTTATGGCCTTAATACTTATGTTGTCTGGCCTAATAAACACATAAGCCTACCAGCTTATCAATACTTAGTTCACCAGCCTACAAAACATGATTTACAATTCATAAACATGATTACAACAAGGCTCGTCCTTGGGGATATTACAATCCCCTCCCCTTATTTTTGCACTATCCTTAGTGCAACTTTCACACAACATCAACAAGATTTTTCAAAATCTTCAAAAATATGCAGGTATTCTGCCTGCATATCATCCTCATGCTCCCATGTCGCATCCTCATGACCGTACCAAGTCCATTAGACCTTTACAATCCCTATGGCTCGATTCTGGAGCTGTTTTCTTTTCTGATCCAATATGCCCACATGATGCACTTGCAGGACACATTCTTGCCTCCCCTGAATCACATTCCAATCAATTACATTATTAGCATCAAGTATATATTTCTTAAGCAATGAAACATGAAACACATTATGTATACTCATGGATGCAGGTAATGCAAGCATATATGCAACTAGCCCAATCCTTTCTAGGATTTCAAATGGCCCACAAAATCTGGCTGCCAACTTGGCGCAGTTTCCCAGCTTCAGGAAACTTTTATTGGCTTTTAATTTCAGGAAAACATGGTCACCCACTTTGAACTCTCTGTGGGTTCTGTTCATACCATCATAACGTTTCTTCCTGTCTTGGGCAACCTTTAAATTATGCTTAATTTTTAGCATCTGTTCTTCCATTTCCTTGATAAAATCTGGCCCAACCACTACCCTATCAGCTGGATTATCCCAGCTTACTGGAGTATTTCACTTTCTTCCATAAAGTGCTTCAAATGGGCTCATCTTCAACGATTCTTGATACCCATTACTGTAGGTGAATTCTACCAAGTGCAGGTAGTCTTCGCATTTTGATGGTTTGTCCATCACATATATCCTTAGTGTGTCTTATATTACTCTGTTCACCCTCTCTATCTGTCCATTAGACTCAGGATGATAAGTTGTGCTAAAGTTTAGAATCATTCTGAATCCTTTGAACAACCCCTTCTAGAAATTTGAAGTAAATTTCRGGTATCTGTCAGACACAATTTTCTTGGGAATTTCATGCAATCCTACCACTTCCTTCATAAAGACGTTGGCAACATTTGTTTCCTTGTGATTAGTMTTTAACAGAATGAAATGKGCATMTTTTGTAAKATTATCCACCACCACCATGATTGAATCATGTTSTTTKCCAGTTTTGGGCAATCCGGTGATGAAATCCATTGTCACCACTTCCCATTTCCACTCAGGAATGGGTAAAGGTTGCAACAACCATGTTGGGTGCCTATGCTCATCTTTAACCTTTTGGCACTCCATACATCTGTTGATGTATTCAAAAATCTCTTTCTTCATACCTAGCCAAAATTAATGTCTCTTGACTACTTACACAGTTTTCTAATAACCAGGGTGCCCTGCATAAGGCACATTATGCATTTCATGCAAAATCATAAGTTTCACATCCTGGACATTAGGTACATAAATTTTGTTCCTATACAAAAGTGTTCCATTGGTTTCCAATTTATAATTCTCCACTTTTTGTGGCATCTTACCTTGTTGTAGCTTTTCTACCAAATCCTTGTACTACAAATCTATATTTGCAACCTCTGAAATTATGCTTTTAATATCGGTTCRGTACATGCTAATAGTTGTAGCATGTAACTCATGTACTCTTCTGCTGAGTGCATCAACTACTTTATTCTYCTTCCCTTTGATATGCTTGATATCAAAATTGTACTCACAGAGAAACTCCAACCACCTACTCTACCTAGCGTTCAAGGTTGGTTGGTCAAACAAATACTTCACACCATTATGGTTTGTTCTCAATTCGAACCTCCTTCCCATGAGGTAATGCCTCCATTTCTTTAGAGCGTGTACTATGGTTTTCAACTCCAAATCATGAGTTGCATAGTTCCTTTCGTGCTCTTTCAACTTTCTAGATTCATAACAGATTACAAATCCATTCTGACCGAGGACTCCTCCCAGTCCTTCTTTGCACACATCAGTGCAGACAACAAAATCTTTGTTTGGATCTGCAATCCTTAAGATTGGAGCACTGGTTAACAGTTGCTTCAATTGCTGAAAGCTTTTTTCACAATCATCTGTCCACTGAAACTTTTTCTCCTTCCTTTGCAAGGAAGTGATAGGGTGAGCTATCCTCGAGAACCCTGCGATAAACCTTTTGTAATATCCAGCTAGACCCATGAAGGATCCGACTTCTAACACATTCTTTGGCGTTGACCATTCTCTAATGGCCTCAATCTTATTAGGATCTACAACTATCCCTTCCTTCGAAATAATATGCCCCAAGTAATGGATCTTCACCTGATAAAAAAAACACATACAGTTGGGGCTCTCAT
This sequence comes from Picea engelmannii, assembly GCA_009831015.1. Lineage (NCBI taxonomy): Eukaryota > Viridiplantae > Streptophyta > Pinopsida > Pinales > Pinaceae > Picea > Picea engelmannii. The sequence continues at coordinate 34,734 of ML814096.1, read as the reverse complement.
AGGACCTGTAACACCATCCTAAGATGTTTTTCATGCTCTTCCTCCGACTTGGAATATACCAGAATTTCATCTAGGAAGACTATGACAAAATTGTCTAGATAGTCCCTGAATACACCATTCATCAGGCACATAAAAACAATGGGTGCATTTGACAACCCAAACGACACCATTGTGAACTCGTAATGACCATACCTTGTTCTAAAGGCGATCTTGTCTATGTCTTCATATTTTATCCTTACCTGGTGATATCCCGACCTGAGGTCTATATTCGAAAAGATCTTCGCATCCTTCAACTAATTGAAGAGGTCATCAATCCTCGATAGAGGGTATTTGTTATTTACAGTTACTTTGTTCAATTGTCTGAAATCGATACACAATCTCAGTGTCCCATCCTTCTTCTTCATGAATAGAATTGGGGCACCCCAAGGTGACATTCTTGGGCATATGTACCCCTTCTTCATAAGCTCCTCAAGCAACAATTACAGTTCTTTCAGTTCTAGTGTACTCATTATGTAAGGCTTTCGATACTGGAGCTTATCTAGGCATCAAGTTTACAAAGAAGTCAATATCTCTTTTCGAAAGTAATCTTGGTACCACCTAAAATACATATTCAAACTCCTTTAGCACCGCATGATCTCCAATACTTGACACCTTATCCTTGGGTGTTTCCTCCACATGGGCTGCAAATAATTGACAGCTTTTTTTGTAGCACTTCTTCAGCTGCATTGCTGAGATTTCTCTGATAGCAATAACTCTGGGAATTCCTTGGACTATTTTTCGATTCCCTTCCTCATCCAGGCAAGTGAATTCCTTGTTACGATAGTCCAAGATGGCATGGTGTTGATCCAACCAATCCATCCCAATTAGACAGTCATAAGAACCTAAAGGCAGAACATTGAATTCAGCCTTTGTGCTCAATCCATTCATGTCCACAGGACATGACTTAACCAACTCAATGAATTTCCTCTTGGTTACTGTAGCCAGCTGCACTAACCAAGACTTTTCATGTTTTCTTCTCAACAAATGAAAAATTTCCACCACTCTAGTATCTATATAACTATGACTAGCCCCTGAATCAATTAAAATTGTAAAGGGTTGATTGTTAATAATACCCTCCACTTCAATCATGTGTGACTGATATTCAACTTGTTTTTTGTCCAGGGCTACATAGATCCTTGGCATTTGACTGCCCATGTCCTACACTATTTCATCTTGTTGAACAATATGGACAACTCTCACTTTTCCATTTTTATGGGGACAATCTCTCTACTTGTGGTTCTCTTTACAACCCCAACACTGAATGGGCGTCTGTCTTGGATTTTGTTCCCCTATATCAGCCATTCTCGGCTCTCTAAATGATGGTTGTCCTTGAGGAATGTTCTTGAAAAAGGGAGGTTTGTTTCCCTTCTTCCTCTGATCCATATCAAATTTCTTCTTGTCTTCCCAAGCCTTTCGAAAAGTAGGCTTCTCTCTTTGTTGTTCATATAAGCATTTCACTTTGCTTATCGTTTCTTCCATAGTTTTTGGGTCATCATACTGGATCTTGTCCCCAATGGAAGGTGGTGGTCCACTTAGGTACCTTTGATTCTTGACAGTTTCATCCTTGATGAATGGAACATACTTCAGTAATTCCAAAAATATTCACTCGTATTCATCCATGGTCATGTTGCCCAGCTTGAGTTCAAAGAACTCTTTCATCATTTTGTCCTAGTATCTTTTAGTCAAGTATTTCTTCTCGAAATACCTCTTGAATTCCTTCCAAGTGATATCTTTCTCCCTAAGGTGTTGGACCTGCCCAATTTGATCCCACCACATGGATGCCTTTCCCTTCAGTTGATACATTGCAATTCTTCCTTCTGCATGAGAGGAATAATTCTGCAGTTGGAAATATTTCCTCATGCCAAGAAACCATGTTTCAACATATTCCTCCTTATTATTCTCTCCATCAAGCATAGGCGTCTTAATCTTATTCATCTCTCTCTTCAATTCATACAGTCACGATCTTCTGTTCTTTCTGGTAGGTGATGGGCTAGAACTACTGTGTGTTCTTTTCTTGGAGTGACCTGGGAGTGATGATGGTGTCTACCCACACTCCTTGACCTTCTTCCCTAAAAAGTCTGGTGGCTCCCTATTCTTCTCGAGTCGCTCTCCTTCTCTAACTTATTCTCTATTCTCTCCAAAATATTTAACAACTTTATGTTAAATTCACCTTGTTTTCCCTAATCTTTTATGATCTTTTTTCTATCTCCTCGGAGATTTTGGCCATATTTTTGTAATTTTTGAATGATTTTCATCATGTTTCCTTCCTTATCTATCTCTTCCCCATGCCCATTGGAGTTCGATCCTTCAACTCCCAAGTGAAAATACATTCCTTTTGTTGTGTGCTCGGAACGGGAAGAAGTCAGTGCCCTTTCCATTTCTTTTGCACTCAGTGGAAATTCTACTCAGTTCTGGCACTCGCTAAACTTCTGCAAACACAATGTGAAGACAACCAGAATTTATCAGGTCATTAATCCTTAACAAATTCCACAGCATTCAAAAACAACTTGATTCAAGAAAACGTTCGGTTTCCATGAATTTTTCAAGATCTGCTTGGCTCTGCAGTACACTCAGGCCATATTCCTTTTCCTTTGTTTCCCCAACCCCACGCGACCAAGGGTCATGAGCAAGCACTATATCTACAAGGTTCTCTAAATGAAACTTTGGGGTTTCAGGTTTCCGGGTTTTGGTCTTGGAGACTCTCACACTCACTTTCCCCTCCAACTCCCGACTTTTGAACTTCCGACCTTTCTCACCCCCAAGCCCACAACACTGCTATCACCAACCAAGGTGATGACACGTGGTGACCTTAATAAGGTCCACGTTACCTCGGGTGATTCCATCTGGCCCTACTGCGTCAAATTTTTCCTTCAGGACCTACTAGCATGTGGAACACATCTCCTGTGTCCTCGTCAATCCCAATGATGTCAACCTGGCCCAATACTTTGGCTCATCGAGATTTTGCAATTTTAGGCCTCGGGAGTTTGTGCGTCCACAAATCTCACTTCTCCCGACAACCGATTTCCCAAAATGTCGACATTTCAAAGCTCCTAATTTGATGATCCTAACTTACCCATGATCTGACAGTTTAGATCTCTTCGGGATTTCGTGTGTCGCGAGGTTGAAAGAACTCCCACCTTCTTTCTTTCGATTCCTAAAATGTCACAATCCTTCCTGGACAATTAACGGTCCAGATCTCTCCTTGATCAATGGTTGTGATCTAATTGCGAATTCGCATTTCATGAATTCTCACGGACTCGCCCTTTGACCTTTTTAAGTCACGAGTCAGCAAAAGGTTGATCGCTCTCCACGCATCCCTCCTGATGGATGGTTCTGATGATGTCGGGGCTTCGCGTATGGCAGTTTCCACAATCCTATGTAACTCAAAAAAGGTTTTAAACCATGTGCATGTTTCCTGGATCCAACGGCTGTTGGTCCAAATGCTCAGATCTAATGGCCCATATTTGATCTCTTTTGTGCGCTCTCCTTAGTTTCTGGACATGGATTCGATGGTCTAGATATTCTCCTTTACAACTAATCTACGACTGCGGTTTTATTCCACCGCAACTCCTCCGGACCTTTGTAACACGGCCAATGTAACCCCTTGGCACTCAGAAACAATCTAAGGTTCGAAATCGGTTCCCCCCGAACACCATTTCCACTCGAAACCTTGGGTCCAATGACCACTTATCTAGCCCATCCAGGCTTAGCGTTGAAAACATGGCTCTGATACCATATTTTAACGTCCCCGGACATCAACCCCCTTGTCGGGCAAAGTTACTACGTAGAAACATTCTCATACTTATATATTATGCATTTAAATGAAATTAAATGGCTTAACAGAGTAAACATACAATTACTGCTAACATACATAAATAATTCAATCAACAGTAAACATCATCGCAATGAAATACATGATAATATTGTGAGCATCACAGACATGCATTTAAAAATTGAATTTAAACACATGCATATACTTATCTTTGAAACTGTAGTAACTCCACCAACCACGTGCAGACCTTCCACGAATCTCCCACCCTTAGACCTCACTGCTCATAATGCTCAACAGTGGGTCACCCCTAAGCTGGGACTAAGCTCCACCTAAGGCAAGGGAATTCTAGGCTAGGCTAAGGTTACAGGAAAACTACACAGAGCAACCAGAAGGATTCTCCCCAGGAGCCTTCTTACACCCACTACTAATGGACTCTCATTTCCCACATGCATGTTCCTCTCGGGAGTATACACCTTCATAAGAATAGTCCAATGGTGCTTCACCTCCATCTCTGGGCCTTGGCAACAGGACGGATTAGGAATTCTCAGAGCTCTGTAGCTGGTGTTGGACTCACTCTAGGAGAAAACCACTTCCCAGCAAGATCTCTCACTTGGAGAGAGATTCTCACATGCCTAACAACCTGCCTCTTCTACCAAGGGCCTGACAACCCAGTTCTTCAACCAGTCTTCAACTCAATTCCCGCAAGTTCAGGATGACAAAAACAACAACAACTTTTAGCTAACTCACGGGTGAAAGAAACAACAAGAAAACAGGGTGTGGAAAACAGGAAATGGCCACAACCACGATTCAACAGTAATTCACGCAAGGATGAGAGTCACAACAGTAGATGGTCATAGGTTTGAAAATGGAAACGACCAGACGTTAGACACAACACGCTCAGGCGATTTCCCTGGTGTTGGGTTCCACAGAAGACACAGAAAAATTCACTGCTTTTGGTTCTCAGGATTGCGTGAGGGTAAAAACAAAAGAGGTTCCAAAGCAGAGGCAAATGGTTTTCAGACAGAGGATCTGGAAACTGGCAACATAGACGCAACAACGGAGAACCTCCCAGAATCTCATGGTTCATACAAATCACGGAAGAATGGAGGACGAACCCCCTCCACGGATCAATCTTTGGGTTGAATTGCATGTGCCAAGGCCAACACATGTTGCCCATGAGGCTGCATGCGCTCCATCATCCCGTTTTCCTTTTTGTGCACATTTCCCCTTCCAGGAACTTAGGATAAAAACATGTTTTGTCACATATTTTTTTGAATAATTATAAATTATTATTCCCAAGGACTTAAGCCCCCAAGATTAGCCCCTAGGCTCAACACTTAGCCTCTCTTTCCAACATTTCATCCCCTTTTCCCTCACCCACTCTGTGGAAGCTTAGTCCCCCATCACTCTTTCTTCATGGTCAGTCTAGACATAACGATGTTTATATTTTTATTAATGTTCTACATAATACATATACAAAAATAGGCTTCTGGCCTTAATACTTAGGCTCTCTGGCCTAATAAACACATAATCCTACCATCTTATCAATACTCGGCTCACCAGCCTACAAAATATGATTTACAATTCATATCAATGATTACAACAGGGCTCATCCTTGGGGATATTACAATCCCCTCCCCTTATTTTTTCACTGTCCTTAGTGCAACTTTCACACAACATCAACAAGATTTTTCAAAATCTTCATAAAGATGCGGGTATTCTGCCCCCATAGCATCCTCATGCTCCCATGTCCCATCCTCATGACTATACTAGGTCCACTGGACCTTTACAATCTCTATGGCTCAATTCCGAAGATGTTTTCTTTTCCGTCCCAATATGCGCACATGATGCACTTGCAAGACACCTTCTTGCTCCACTTGAATCACATTCCAATCAATTACATGATTAGCATCAGGTATATATTTCTTAAGCAATGAAACATGAAACACATTATGTATACTCATGGATGCAGGTAATTTAAGCATATATGCAACTGGCCCACAAAATCTGGCTGCCAACTTGGCACAGTTTCCTAGCTTCATGGAACTTCTATTGGCTTTAATTTTAGGAAAACATGGTCACTGACTTTGAACTCTCTGTGCGTTCTGTTCATATCAGCATAACTTTTCTGCCTATCTTGGGCAACCTTTAAATTCTGCTTAATTTTTAGTATATGTCCTTCCATTTCCTTGAGCAACTCTGGCCCAACTAGTGCCCTATCAGTTGGATTATCCCARCTTATTGGAGTATTTCACTTTCTTCCATAAAGTGCTTCAAATGGGATCATCTTCAACGATGCTTGATACCCATTATTGTAKRCCAATTCTACCAAGTGAAGGTAGTCTTCCCATTTTGATGGTTTGTCCATCACATACATCCTTAGCGTGTCTTATATTACTTTGTTCACCATGATTGAATCGTGTTTTTTGTCAATTCTGGGCAATCCGGTGATGAAATCCATTGTCACCACTTCCCATTTCCACTCAAGAATGGGTAAAGATTGCAACAACCCTACTGGGTACTGGTGCTCAGATTTAACCTTCTGGCAATCCATACATCTAGTGATGTATTCAACAATCTCTTTCTTCATACCTAACCAAAATTAATGGCTTTTGACTGCTTCCACAATTTCATGATATCCAGGGTGCCCTGCATAAGGCACATTATGCATTTCATGCAAAATCATAAGTTTCACATTCTGGACATTAGGTACATAAATTATTTTCTTGTATAGAAGTGTTCCATTGGTTTCCAATTTATAATTCTCCACTTTCTGTGGCATCTTACCTTTTTGTAGCTTTGCTACCAAATCCTTGTACTGCAAATATGTATTTGCAACCTTTGAAATTTTGCTTTCAATATCGGTTCGGTACATGCTAATGGTTGTAGCATGTAACTCATGTACTCTTCTGTTGAGTGCATCAGCTACTTTATTCTCCTTCCCTTCGATATGCTTGATATCAAAATCGTACTCATAGAGACTCCAACCACCTACTCTTCCTATTGTTCAAGGCTGGTTGTTCAAAAAAAATACTTACACCGTTATGGTCTATTCTCAGTTCGAACCTCCTTCCCATGAGGTAATGCCTCCATTTATTTAGAGCGTGTACTATGGCTGCCAACTCCAAATCATGAGTTTCATAGTTCCTTTTGTGCTCTTTCAAATTTCTAGATTCATTACATATTATGAATCCATTCCGACTGAGGACTTCTCCAAGTCCTTTGCACACATCAGTGCACACCATGAAATCTTCGATTGGATCTGTAATCCTTAATATTGGAGCATTGGTTAACAATTGCTTCAATTGCTGAAAGCTTTTCTCACAATAATATGTCCACTGAAACATTTTTTCCTTCCTTTGCAAGGAAGTGATAGGGTGAGCTATCCTTAAGAACCCTGCGATAAACCTTCTGTAATATCTAGCTAGACCAATGAAGGATCTGACTTCTGTCACATTCTTTGGCACTGACCATTCTCTAATAGCCTCAATCTTCTCAAGATCTATAGCTATCCCTTCCTTCGAAATAATATGCCCCAAGTAATGGATCTTCTCCTAATAAAACAAGCACATTCTCAACTTGGCATACAATCAGTGCTCTCGTATCACTTGTAACACCATCCTAAGATGTTTTTCATGCTCTTCCTCTGACTTGGAATATACCAAAATATCATCTAGGAAAACTATGACAAACTTGTCTAGATAATCCCTGAATACACCATTCATCAGGCACATAAAAACATCTGGTGCATTCGACAACCCAAATGGCACCACTGTGAACTCGTAATGACCATACCCTATTCTAAAGGCAGTCTTGTTGATGTATTCATATTTTATCCTTACCTGGTGATATCCCAACTTGATGTCTATCTTCGAAAATATCTTTGCATCCTTCAACTGATCGAAGAGAGGTCATGAATCCTCGACAGAGGGTATTTGTTCTTTACAGTTACTTTTCTCAATAGTCAAATCGATACACAATATCAACATCCCGTCCTTCTTCTTCATGACTAGAATCAGGGAACCCCAAGGTGACACACTTGGGCATATGTACCCCTTCTTCAAAATCTCCTCAAGCTGCAATCACAGTTCTGTAGCTCTGGAGTACTCATTCTGTAAGGAGCTTTCGATACTGGAGCTGCTCCAAGCATCAAGTTTACAGAGAAGTCAATATCTCTTTTCGGAGGTAATCCTGGTACCTCCTGAAATACATCTTCAAACTCCTTTAGTACTGCATGATATCCAATACCTGACACCTTATCCTTGGGTGTTTCCTCCACATGGGATGCAAATAATTGACAGCCTTTTCTGTAGCACTTCTTCAACTACATTGCTAATATTTCTCTAATAACAACAACTCTAGGAATTCCTTGGACTGTTTTCTGATTCCCTTCCTCATCCAGGCAAGTGAATGCCTTGTTACGACAGTCCAAGATGGCATGGTGTTGATCCAACCAATCCATCCCAATTAGACAATCATAAGAACCTAAAGGCAGAACATTCAATTCATCTTTTTGGTTCAGTCCATTCATTTCCATAGGATAGGACTTAACCAACTTAGTGACTTTACTCTTGGTTCCTATAGCCAACTGCACTAACCAAGACTTTTCATGTTTTCTTCTTGACAAATGCAAACTTTCCACCACTCTAGGATCTATATAACTATGGCTAGCCCCTGAATCAATTAAAATAGTAAAGGTTTGATTGTTAATCATACCTTCCACTTCAATCATGTGCGACTGATATTTAGCTTTCTTGTTGTCCAGGGCTGCGTAGATCCTTGGCATTCTACTGCCCATGTTCTCCACTATTTCATCTTGTTGAAAATTATGGACAGCTCTCACTTTGCCATTTTTATGGGGACAATCTTTGTACTTGTGGTTCTCTTTACAACCCCAACACTGAATGGGCATCTGTCTTGGATTTTGTTCCCCTACATTAGCTATTCTCGGCTCTCTAAACGATGGTTTTCCTTGATGACTATTCTTGAAAAAGGGAGGTTTGTTTCCCTTCTTCCTCTAATCCATCTGGAATTTCTTCTTGTCTTCCCAAGCCTTCTAGAAAGTAGGCTTCTCTCTCTGTTGTTCATATAAGCATTTTTCTCTTCTTATCATTTCTTCCATAGTTTTTGGTTCATCATACTGGATATTGTCCCCAATGGAAGGTTGCAGTTCACTCAGGTACCTTTGATTCTTGACAATTTCATCCTTGATGAATGGAACATACTTCAGTAATTCCAAAAATCTTCGCTCGTATTCATCCATGGTCATGTTGTTGAGCTTGAGTTCAAATAACTCTTTCATATTTATGTCATAGTATCTTTTAGTCAAGTATTTCTTCTCGAAATACCTCTTGAATTACTTCCAAGTGATATCTTTCTCCCTAAGGTGTTGGACCTGCACAAGTTGATCCCACCACATGGATGCCTTTCCCTTCAGTTGATACATTGCAATTCTTCCTTCTGCATGAGAAGAATAATTCTGCAGTTGTAAATATTTCCTCATGCCACGCAACCATGTTTCATCATATTCCTCCTTCTTATGCTCTCCATCAAATGTAGGCAACTTAATATTATTCATCTCTGCCTTCAATTCATCCACTCTCGATCTCCTGTGATTTTTGGTAGGAGATGCGTTGGAACTACTATGTGTCCTTTTCTTGGAGCGACCTTGGGAGTGATGATGGTGTCTACCCGCACTCCTTGACCTTCTTCCCTAAGAAGTTTGGTGACTCCCTGTTCTTCTCGAGTCACTCTCCTTCTCTAACTTCTTCTCTATTCTCTCCAAACTCTTTAAAAAATTTATGTTAAATTCACCTTGTTTTTTCTGAGATTTTCTGAACTTTTTTCTATCTGCTCGGCGAGTTTGGGCATCTTTCTACAATTTTTCAATGATTTTCATCATGTTTTCTTCATTATCTATATTTTCCCCATGCCAATTGGATTTCTATCCTTCAACTCCCAAGTGAACATCCATTTCTTTTGCTATGTCCTCGGAACGAGAAGCATTTTGTGCCCTTTCCATTTATTTTGCACTCAGTGGCAATTCTACTCAGTTTTGGAACTCGCTAAACTTCTGCAAACAAAATGTGTAAACAACCAAAATTTGTCAGGTCGTTAATCCTCAACAAATTCTATAGCGTTCAAAAACAACTTGATTCAATAAAATGTTTGGTTTCCATGAATTTTTTGAGCTTTTCTCAACTCTACAGTACACTCAGGCCATAGCCCTTTTCCTTTGTTTCCCCAACCCCACGTGACCAAGGGTCTTGACCAAGTGCTAGATCTACAAGGTTATCTAAATGAAACTTTGGGGTTTCGGGCCTGGAGGCTCTCACACTCACTTTCCTCTCCAACTCCCAACTTCTAAACTTTTGACCTTTCTCACCTTCGAGCCCACAACACCATTGTCACCAACCAAGGTGGTGACACGTGGTGACCTTAAGAAGGTCCATGTTACCTCGGGTGATTCCATCCGGCCCTACTGTAACAACTTTTTCCTTCGGGACCCATTGGCACGTGGCACACATCCCTTGTGTCCTCATCAATCCTAGTGATGTTAGCCCAACCCAATACTTTGTCTCATCGGGAGTTCACGATTTCGAGCCTCAGGAGTTTGTGCATCCGTACATATCACTTCTCCCGACAGTCGATCTCCCTAAATGCTGACATTTCAGAGCTCCTAATGTGATGGTCCTGACTTCCCCACAATCTGACGGTTTAGATCTCATCGGGATTTTGTGTGTCATGAGGTTGAAAGACCTCCCACCTTCGTTCTTTCGATTCCCAAAATGTCGCAATCCTTCCTGGACAATTAACGGTCCAGATCTCTCCTTGATCAATGGTTGTGATCTAATTGCAAATTCGCGTTTTGTAAATTTTCACAGACTCACCCTTTGACCTTTTTAAGTCACGATTCAGTGAAAGGTTGATTTCTCTCCACGAGTCCCTCCCTATGGGTGGTTATGATGATGACGGGGCTTCACGTATCGTGATTTCCACACTCCTGTGCAACTCAAAAAAGGTTTTAAACCTTGTGCACATTTCCTAGATCCAACGTCTGTTGGTCCACATGCTCAGATCTCATGGCCCAGATCTGATCTCTTCTATGTGCTCTCCTTAGTGTCTGGACATGGATTCGATGGTCCAGATCTTCTCCTTTACAACTAATCTACGGCTGCAATTTTATTCCACCGCAATTCCTCCTGAGCTTCGTAACACAACAAATTTAACCCCTTGGCACTCAGAAACAATCTAAGGTTCGAAATCGGTTCCCCTCGAACATCATTTCCACTCGAAACCTTGGGTCCAAAGACTACTTATCCAGCCCATCCAGGCCAGGCATTGAAAACATGGCTCTGATACCATATTGTAACGTCCCCGACCATCAACCCCCTTGTCGGGAAATGTTACTATGGGGAAACATTCTCATACTTATATATTATGCATTTAAATGAAATTAAATGGCTTAACAGAGTAAACATACAATTACTGCTAACGTACATAAATAATTCAATCAACAGTAAACATCATCGCAACGAAATACATGATAATATTGCAAGCATCACAGACATGCATTTAAAAATTGAATTTAAACACATGAATATACTTATCTTTGAAACTGTAGTAACTCCACCAACCACGTGCAGACCTTCCATGAACATCCCAGCCTTAGACCTCATTGCTCATCACACTGAAAAGTGGGTCACCCCCGAGCTGGGACTAAGCTCCACCCAAGTCAAGGGAATCCTAGGCTAGGTTGAGGTTACATGAAAACTGCATAGACCAACCAGAAGGATTCTTCCTAGGAGCCTTCTTACCCCCACTGCTAATGGACTTTCATTCCCCACATGCCTGTTCCACTCGGGAGTACACACCTTCACAAGCACAGTCCAACGGTGCTTCACCTTCATCACTAGGCCTCGACAACAGGTCGGATTAGGAATTATCGGAGCTCCGTAGCTGGTGTTGGACTCACTCTGAAAGAAAACCACTTCCCATCAAGATCTCTCTCTTATAGCTCTCTCGCCTATAGAGAGATGCTCACAGGCCTGACAACCTGCCTCTTCTACCACGAGCCTGACAACCCGGTTCTTCAACCATTATTCAACTCAATTCCCACAAGTTTAGGATGACAACAACAACGACATCTTTTAGCTAACTCACGGGTGAAAGAAGCAACAAGAAAACGGGGTGTGGAAAACAGGAAACGACCACAGCCACGGTTCAACACTCATTCACACAAGGATGATAGTCGCAACAGTAGATGAGCATAGGTCCGAAAATGGAAACAGTCGGACGCTAGACATAACATGCTCAGGTGATTTCTCCGGTGTCGGGTTCCACATAAGACACAGAACAGGTCACCAGTTTTGGTTCTTAGAATTGCATGAGGGTAAAAACAACAGAGGTTCCAAAGAAAAGGAAAACAGTTTTCAGACAGAGGATATGGAAACTGGCAGCACGGACGCAATAATGGAGGACCTCCCAGACTCTCACGGTTTAGACAACTCACAACATAATGGAGGATGAACATCCTCCACAGCTCAATCTTTAGGTTAAATTTCATGTTCTAGGGTCGACACATGTCGCCCATGAGGCTGCATGTGCTCCATCAGCATGTGTTCCCTTTTGCGCACGTTTCCCCTTCCAAGAACTTAGGATGAAAACATGTTTTGTCACATAGATTTTGGAATAATAATAAATTATTATTCCCAAGGACTTAAGCCCCCAAGCTTAGCCCCTAGGCTCAACACTTAGCCTCTCTTTCCAACCTTTCATCCCCTTTTCCCTTACCCACTCTGTGGAAGCTTAGTCTCCCATCACTCTTTCTTCGTGGTAGGTTTGCACACAATGATGCTTATATTTTTATTAATGTTCTGCATAATACATATACAAAAACATGCTTTTGGCCTTAATACTTAGGCTCTCTGGCCTAATAAACACATAAGCCTACCAACTTATCAATACTCGGCTCACCATCCTACAAAACATGATTTACAATTCATAAACATGATTACAACAGGGCTTGTCCTTGGGGATATTACACTAACAGGTAACAGAGGGTGGAAATAATTTGGTTTTCCTTGACAAAGAAGATGGAAGATGGATAGGGAGGTTTTTTCTTAGACAATTAATCATCTTCTGGCAGAAAGATTTCGAAAATTTGGGCTCTTTTGGGAAAGGAGAATTTTTGATAGAGATCATTCAGGACTTCGATAGAGAAAGGGCTTGCAGAGTCAATTTTGGGGATCTGTAACATCTGATTGATCGATTTAGGGGTAATGGTGAACAAGGTTTCACCAGATGAAGATATGATGGCTCTTTGGCTGGGAAGATAATGAGATTGACACTTAAGGGAAAATTCTAAGAAATGGAAGGTCTGGGGAAACATGTACAAGGGAAAATTGGACTCCCAAAATCTAATTTCATCACTTTGATCCAAGAAAATGTCCTTTATCCATAAGTTTAATTCGCAGAAGTTGAATTCACACTTCAATTCTGTAATTTTGTAGTCTTTGTCTTCCAGGGGAACACGTTTCAGGTCGACAGGAGGGGGAAGAAATGGATTTTCAGACGTTTCAGTGGATTTAGCTATAGGATCCATGGCTAACAGAGATCTGAAGGTGAAAAAAAGTTACCCGGATTAATGGCATCTTTCGACAACGAATCATGGTGGCAGTTGGCTCGAAAACTTGACTCGGCGCGATGTCGACAATATTTGGATCTACAAGTAGTGTATAAATGGTGAAGAAATGGGGTTAAACCTGTTAATGTTTATGCCATTATTATAGTTCTTTTCATTTCATTAGATAAGAACATATTAAGAACAAGATCACTGAGAAATACACATTCACAAGAGACACAACATTTATCCTGGGAAACCCTCTAGGGGAAGAAAACCCAGCAACAACTTCCTTATCATAAATAGCTTATACAATGTTCAAGAGATAACTCAAACCAATACAAAAATTCCTCTCCAAGAGATGTGCCACTCTTCTCCCTCTCTCCAACTGGTAATTGCAGCTTGCCTCATAAGATAATGAGCAAGTGAGTTATGTGTTTGAAGTGAGGCACTAGCCTCTTATTTATATCAGACTGGCACGTGTGAAAGGTCACAACTGGCAAGGCCGACCTCTCACTCTGGGTGGGTAAACCCACCTTTAATTAATTATGGGTCTTCCCTTATAACTGTTGGGGCCGACTTCTTATTCTGTCCTTTGTAATTGTCCAATGACCAATCCACAAAAGGGGATTTGGTCCTTATACAATTACCGACATGATTAATCCTCAATGGGGATTAATCCAATAACAATAATAATAATAATGACATGATTAATCCGCAATGGGGATTTAATTCAATAACAAAATAATAATAAGAATCCTCTTCGCAGTTACATTATTTCAACACTCCCCCTTAACAAGAAGGGTATTCTTTATCAGCATCAGGTGAGAGAGGTCTGCATCATCAGTGGCATCTGGAGGATAGTATCCTCAATATCATCTTGAACCATTGTCTAGCACATTTACGAGTCATCAGAAGTTTTCTTCATCAGCAGCATCATCATTCTTGAAGGAATGTTATCATCATCTGCATCAAATATGTATCAGTAAAAATGATACCTCATCACAACACTAGGCTGGCACATCACAATACTACACTAGCTCAATGTCACAACAGTTAAGATGGTAGCTCAGTGTCAGTCACATCTTTCTTTACGTCTAACAACTAGGTCAGAATCAAGTAATATCATCATCTCGCTTTATGTCTAACAACTAGGTCAGAAGCGAGGAATCACAACGTCATGCTTTACGTCTAACAACTAGGTCAGAAGCATGACTCATCTTTCTTTACGTCTAACAATGAGGTCAGAAGCAAGGAACACATCAACATCTCGCTTTACGTCTAACAACGAGGTCAGAAATGAGGAATCATCTTGCTTTATGTCTAACAACTAGGTCAGAAGCAAGGAATCAACGACGTTATTCTTTACGTCTAACAACTAGGTTAGAAGCATAACTCATCTTGCTTTACATCTTGTTAGCACTCTGTAATTTGCCTAAGGCTACTGAGGCAATCACAGAGGTAACCTCGAACCACTTCAAGTCTTGGATCTAGCCCTCCAAGACTCAGAGAGGGATCTCTCTTTTAGATTTAACTTGGTTTGTAAGGGATGGATTTTAGGCTAGCTATGAAAGTAATGAAAATATGGAGTTTTTGATTTAAAAATGGTCAGTTTGGGACAACAAGGAGGGCCATTGGGAAAATGGGGTCTGCATTTAATAATGTGATTCACATCTCAGATCTGGACAAAGTTCTTTTACACAGGGCAAGGTAGTGAACGTCTTGGATCGAATTGAGTTTTAATGATGTTGATTTGAGGAAGAAAGAGTGGAGGAAAAAGCCAGGCAAGGGAGCAACTAAGAATTCCTAAGTTGGTCTCTTTAGATGAATAACATAAAGATTATCACAAGCTAAGAGGTAGAGTATCTGCTGATAAATTCTACTTCTATAACATTCCTTCTGATAATAAGAGATGAAAACAAATTGAAAGATAACAAGAAAACATTTTAACAGAGGAAAATGCCACCAATACACCCACACAAGAATCCTGTGAAAGAAAACATGCTCATTGCTGATTGCTCATCTAAAAATTACAGAGAAGAAAAAGGTCTTCTGGTCATACATAACCCACATTCCAGCAAAGAAAATTAAAAATTTCAGGTCTAAACCTCTCACATAGGTCGACCCTCTCCTGTTCTACCCATTCGAACCTTCTTCTAGTCTTTTAGAGGTGTATAAATAATAAACAACCCCCCCCCAGCCTATCAGTCCTCCAAGACTTGCGCTTTAACTCTACACTCTAAGAATAGTAAACAGTTACAATGATATCGACACCTGTAGACTATCTTTAAAACAACAAGACAACAAATCAGAGGAAAACTAAATTTGGTACTGCTGCTTTGACATCTGGAGTTAGTTAATGGTTTGTTGGCAAATGGAAGTTAACAACATCACAATAAACCAGTCGAATGCCTCAGGTCGTTTTAGGTATGCTGCCAACTGGAGGACTATGTTTAACCTCTGCCACCTTGCTGTGTCTGTTGCTCATTCATGAAGGGTCATTTCGCCACTTGTCATTCATGAAATGAAAATGTCTCAGGTCGAGCTGCTATCTGCATTTGAAACGATGCCTCAAAACAATGATGATTTGCTCCTAGAAAACTGGATATTTGGTTGATATGATGATCTTCAGTTATTAAATTATTGCCACCTCGTCTCTGAGGTACAATTTCAATAATATTACAAGGCAACTTATGTTATAGATGCATCGAGATTGAAAAACAATTTCAACTCTTTTTTAAAAATGAAAGAATGTTCCCCTGTTGTGTATCTTTCCCTGCACCCTTTTGTGTATGTTTAGTGCTAGGCTTAGTTGTTGTTTTAGCAGGGTGTGACTGTTCCACGAATGGTCCTTTGCCAGTTTCCAGATGCTTATTATCAACATGGAATGCACTCTACCAGACAAACTTCATTTTTGTTATTGGCTGCTTTAGGAGGAATGATATATATATTTTTTAAAACCAGACCTGGGATTACTGTCATCATCTGCAGAATCATTAGTTGTACTTTTAGTTTGAAAACGAGCTTGCCCAGACTGAATGCCTTTCATAAATTTTCCAGACATTGTTTAGCGATCATTGTCTGTTGTATCAACACCACGCTCACTTCCAGCGAGATCTATGAATGAGAGTTTCCCCAACCAAATGAGCAGGCTTTGATTCACTGTCATCAACTGATCTTTGATGACAAGTTGAAGAATTGCATGAGAGCGTGATGACTCCTCATTATCTCTTGGTGTGCTAGTGCTACATTAAATATTCTGAACTCTTGCAGGCTCACAATAAAGACTTGTTGTTTGCCATCTTCTCTTATGCAAAGCTTCCTCCTTTCACTAAGTAGATCATAAATCTTGCCACCATAAATTTCAAAGAAACTGAAGCACAATTGATATCCTTGGTTTTTGTAAACTTGATCCCTTAATCTCAGAATGTCCTGGGAGGCCTTCAGTGGCAGGGCATGCATGGTAAAAGTCTTTCCACTGCCTGTTTGCCCATATGCAAAGCATGTTGCTTTAGCCCGTTAAAATATTGTTGGAACAATGGGCTCAGCAGTCACTCTGTACACTTCATCATTAGATACTTGGTCATCTAACAATGCATCAAAAACAAATTCATGTTTCTCAACATATGCAGTCAAGTCCACCTTAAGCTTAGTCTCGTGAACTGTAAAAGAAGTATGGTTTGGTTCAATGGTAAACATTTCTTCTTTAAAACGATTCTCCGGGACAAATCATTTGGAGATGACTACATTGCACAACCTCCTAACACATCAGTCTCATTGATTTCATAAGAAGTTAGGCCTGACCGCATCAACAATTCCTTCCCTTCTTTTCCTCGGAAATCATCGAGAATCTTCTGGTCAAAACATGTAGCAAAACATACCTTGCATTTTCTTGCTTGCACTCACCTGGCATATCGGCTGTCAGGACAACAACTGCACCATCTGGAATTTCTTCCTCTCCCTTTACTCTGTTCGCAACTAAGATTGTTGGTCTATCATAGACCCTGTTTTGCACCCTAAGTAAATAATCTATTATAGTGACAAAACCACGCACTTCTACTGGAATGATTATCTGCCAGGGCCCAAGGTTGGCAATGTTCCGAAGGATTGGATCCAGACTATTTAGAAGCAAAGGAATAGAAGCAGCAGATCCAGCACGTACAATTTCTTCTGTGAAGATTTTGATCTTGTTCAAATCCTGTGATAGGAAATTCTCGAACACTCCAAATGGTAGAGCAACTGACAATGGAACTTTGACCCATGAAGGCACCTTTCCTTTCAAATATGCAATATTAAAAGATTTAGACCCAACCAGTTCACCATTAAATTCATCAGCTGACACTGCATATGTTCCAGCGACACCTTCAACCTTTCCATTTATCTCTGTCGCTGGTGGCGCTACCAAATTAGGGTTCATAAGCACACCTGGCACGCGCAGTCGCCTTTTATGAACGCATGTTTATCTGCGTTGGACACCTCGAATCCGGCTTCAAACACCTGGCAGAGGGTTTTAAAACTGCGTTTTATGTATTTTTGTCTTTCTATGGGCAATATCCCACATTTGCTTAGGGAAATGAACTTTAGGTGCTTATAACAACCAACGGTTATTTAGTCATTCAATGAAGTGAGCTCGAGGCTTGGGCTTTGGAGTTAGGTGTTGGCGCTGGATTTGGCTTGTGTGTCTGCTCTTGGTGCATGAAATGGCGCATATCCCTTGGTGTTGGGTATTCGTGTGGTTGGCCCTAGGCCATTATAACGTTTTGGTGAAAATTTTGTTAATTTCTTTATAAAACTCTGCATAAAGGCAAAGGCCGAGGGGCCATTTTTACTTTTGCTAAATTTACCAAATTTTGGTGAACAAACCAAATCTGTCTTTTCCCCACCAGAATTAAACTTTTACCATTTCAAACCAATCCACCATTTTTGGCTAAAAATGCATCGAACTCGCTTTGAAACTCGCGCACAAGTACCTATTTTATGCTTGGCGAGTGTCAAGCTCTTTTATCCGCCTTCGCCATGCATCATGAGCAAACACATAGCACCTGAGATAGATACATATTAGTCAAAAAACTGATCCCCTATTATATAAGGTTCTAACATAGGCTCCACCTGGGGAAGATAGCTCCGAAGGAGGTGTCTAGAATCCATGAAATCTGAATTTCGCCGACTAGATGATCATTGGGCTGCCCCCAAACTGTAAACTGAAAATAAAACCATGAAGAAATGAAAAAGAAAAGATGCTCATTCTGATGAGCTTATTGGCGCATTCCTACCTACCCTACTTTTCTAACAGTTACAGCTTCAATCAGGTAATGAAAAAGTGCCAATGAAGCCAACCCAACAGTTGATCCCATGATTGGGTTTCCTCATCGTGTTTGATGAAAATCAAGATTGAAATATGTACTGGCAGCTGGTGATAGCTCGGGTTCTTGCAGAAAAAACATGTTTGAATAGTTACACTGAAAAAGAGCTCCATATAATTTGCAACCGGGTCAAAAAATATATGATCTATTTGTTGATTCTCCGGGTATTCCTTCCGCAATTTAACATGGATAAGTTTCCCATTCATGTCCTCAATATCAGACCATGACGGAAACTGTTCAATTTCAGACTTATGCTTGCAAACAAAATATTCATCAATCAGAAAATCGAAAGATGATACAATATCTTTTGGTTTTGGAGACGTAAGATTCTCATAAAATTGTTTTGGATGTTGGAAACTATAAGACTGAATCTGAGTATTCAAAAGCTCAATATCCTTTTCAAGTCTTTCAGCCAACAACTCGAGAACACAAATTTTACTTTCATGAGAATAATTTTTCAATTTACAACAATGAAACGTAGTTGTTAATGAAACTTCATCAAATTGTAAATCTGCTAAATCACCCCTACATTCTTCTATGACTTCACGAGATATAGGATTTACCTCATACCTTGTCATCTTGAAGCATCATCAAGGCTCTAAAATCTGGATTCTTCAGCAGTGGAGTCACTTGCGATCTTTGAATCTTGGGATCTTGAACAATGGAGTCGCCAGGTGAATGGTACAACCTTCATGTGTTTGGCTTCTGTTCACCATCAGAAGTCAAAACTGAACTTGAAGTGCAGCTCTGGAGAAAGCTCCCCAGTGGAGTCGCCATAAAATGTTAGCACTCTGTAATTTGCCTAAGGCTGCTGAGGCAATCACAGAGGTAACCTCGAACCACTTCAAGTCTTGGATCTAGCCCTCCAAGACTCAGAGAGGGATCTCTCTTTTAGATTTAACTTGGTTTGTAAGGGATGGATTTTAGGCTAGCTACAAAAGTAATGAAAATATGGAGTTTTTGATTTAAAAATGGTCAGTTTGGGACAGCAAGGAGGGCCATTGGGCAAATGGGGTCTGCATTTAATAATGTGATTCACATCTTAGATCTGGACAAAGTTATTTTACACAGGGAAAGGTAGTGAACGTCTTGGATCGAATTGAGTTTTAATGATGTTGATTTGAGGAAGAAAAACTGGAGGAAAAAGCCAGGCAAGGGAGAAGCTAAGAATTCCTAAGTTGGGCTCTTTAGATGAATAACATAAAGATTATCACAAGATGAGAGGCAGAGTATCTGCTAATAAATTCTACTTCTATAACATTCCTTCTGATAATAAGAGCTGAAAACAAATTGAAAGATAACAGGAAAACATTTTAACAGAGGAAAACGCCACCAATACACCCACACAAGAATCCTGTGAAAGAAAACATGCTCATTGCTGATTGCTCATCTAAAAATTACAGAGAAGAAAAAGGTCTTCTGTTCATACATAACCCACAGTCCAGCAAAGAAAATTAAAAATTTCAGGTCTAAACCTCTCACACAGGTCGACCCTCTCCTGTTCTACCCAGTCGAACATTCTTCTAGTCTTTTAGAGGTGTATAAATAATAAACAAAACCCCCCCAGCCTATCAGTCCTCCAAGACTTGCGCTTTAACTCTGCACTCTAAGAATAGTAAACAGTTACAAAGATATCGACACCTGTAGACTATCTTTAAAACAACAAGAAAACAAATCAGAGGAAAACTAAATTTGGTACTGCTGCTTTGACATCTGGAGTTAGTTAATGGTTTGTTGGCAAATGGAAGTTAACAACATCACAATAAACCAGTCGAATGCCTGAGATAATTTTAGGTATGCTGCCAGCTGGAGGATTATGTTTAACCTCTACCTAGAAAAAGGGGCACCTCTGCCACCTTGCTGTGTCTGTTGCTCATTCATGAAGGGTCATTTCGCCACTTGTCATTCATGAAATGAAAATGTCTCT
>ML814095.1:94948-106113 GCA_009831015.1 Picea engelmannii | reverse complement strand
AATCTTATGAATATCCAGGTTGCATTTTGATCTGTTGAAGTTATCATACTAACCATTGGTCAAAATTAAAGTCAAATTATTAGATTGATTAAAGTTGAGATTATAGAGTTTATTCCCTCACTCAAATTTCTGTCAAGATAGCATATTGTCTTAGTACAGAGGACAGGTTGAAGAAAATACTTATCATCTTGAGTGAAGGAGACTCGGAAGAAAAGCAACACACTCATTCTTGAGGACAAGACTCCAGGTTCGAGGTTTGATTGATTAAGTTGATATGATTCAAATTTGCACATGTCAAGTTTGATAACTGCCTCATTAAAAGTAAACACTATATTTGTGATAGCAATCTTTGAAAAGTTTTATTATTGAATACTTGGTAGCATGTGAGCACTATTGAGATAAATGCTTGTTGTAATCATTTATTGGATATAACTAACATATGCTCTAGGAGAAACTTCTTGTTTTGTTTCCAGGTTACCATGGAGTTATGATTGATCACAACACTAGAAGAGTGTTTCTCTCATTCCTTATTATTGTATTTCTTACTTTTTACCCTTGTTTCAGGCAGGTCACAAGTGATAGCTCTACAGAAGCTACTGTGACAATTGTTACCGCTATTTTTTTTATTATTATTATAAAGAATATTATTCTCGTATATTGTTTCTCCCTTGTTGTTCTTGTTCCGAGCAGGTCACAGGTAATAACCCTGAGGGAGATATAGTGATGGTTGCAAGAGGCAACATATTAGTTGAAACATGAAGCAAACTATCCAAGTTGTATACATGACCATGTACCAAAGAAGATGAAGAAGAAGCTACTTTTGAGATACAGAGTATCTCATATGGAGATTGATTGTAAGGAGAATAAGGCTCCAAAGATGACCGAATATTAGAATAGAACTCACAGTAGACTTGGTCAATGGATAATGAAGCCACCTTGACAGGACGTAGAATTCGTTTGAATCCTGACTCATCTTTTCATATTAAGAATTGGTATTCAACACCAAGTATATCCTACAAAGACTATGAAGTTTTTGTAGACTCAGAAGAGATCAAGACTCGAAGTAAGAATAATCTCAAAAAGGATCAAATGGAAAAAAAGAGACATCTTCCAGGACTGGCAGACAGATGCCATGAGTTGAGAAGACTAGAACGTAACCTCAAAGACTTCTAGGAGACATGAAATCTCTTGGGAAGATTCCCTTGTTTCAGTGATAGAGGAGGAAGCCAATCAGAAGGACTCAGATATGGATTTCTCCTTGAGACTAGAAGGGAAGTCTGTGGTGACTTCCAATATTGATCTAACAGATCAAGCATGTTGCAGATAACAACATAGAGATGCATAAGCATGATTTGTGTCCAAAGAATTCTCCCAGCAAGAGGGAGAAGAGTATGACGAGAAACTTGCTCCAATAATTGAAGAAATAGTTTCAGTGTTCGTGAAGACAGTCAGAAAAACCATGATTCCAATACAGTATGAGATTTAGAGGGAACAGTCCTTGTATTTGAGATTGAGTTACCTCCATGAAAGAAGAAAAAATACCTTCAATATCAGCCACTCTTAGTTTCAGATGACGTTGTTGCCGTGATAGAATAGAAGAGCTACTCCCAGAGTTCATCAGCTACTATGAGAATAGAGCATTCATTGTCATCTTCATAAATAGTAGCTGCAAGTGCAAAGTCTCGGTTCTAGAAGGAATAGTTGCATAAAAAGTAAAGGACATACTCCCAGGCAGTGAGACAAATGGTGCTTTACAGAAAGCACATAGAACCCACACATGATTATGCATATTGAGTTGCAGCTAAGCAAGTGTACCATGTTGGTACAATGTGATGTGAAAATTTGGTTTCGAAATACAGGATAGGAAGACTCATGGTTGCAAGTTGAAGCAAGCTCCAAGAGCTTGGTATGGTAGGATTGATAGTTTTCTGATGAGCTTGGGCTTTACGAAGAGTAAAGTTTATCCCAACCTTTACTTCAAGAGTGAGAATGGTGGACCATTTATATTGTTTCTATATGTAGATGAAGTATTCTTGAAAGGTGAAGAAAATCTCATCAAAAATTGTAAGAAGAAGCTTGCCGCTGAATTTGAAATGAAGGGCCTAGGCCCGATGCACTATTTCTTAAGTCTTGAAGTATGGCAGAGCCCAGAAGAGATTTTCCTTATTCAAGAAAAGTATGCAGTTGAAATACTGAAGAAGTTTGACATGTTGGAATGAAAATCCATGGCCACACCCATGGAGATGAATTTGAAGCTCCTGGTAGATACTTCGTCGGAGTTAGTTGATGCTACTCTATGAAGACAAATTATTGGTTCGTTGATGTATATGACGTATACCAGACCAAATATATGCTTTTTTTTAACACCTTGAGTCAGTATCTAGTGAAGCTCGGATGTGTTCACCTTGTAGCTGCAAAGCATGTGATGAGATACCTTAAGGGTACGTTGGATTATGGTCTTTGTTATTCTGAAGATCATGACTTCAGACTGTATGGTTATACTGATTTAGATTGGGCTGGAAGTGTTTCAGACAAAAAGAGCACTTCAGGATGTTGTTTTAGTTTGGGGTCAGCCATGACTTCGTGACAAAGAAGGAAGCAATCCAGTATTGCTCTCAGTATGACAGAAGTGAAGTACATTGCAGCATGTTCCACCAGTTGTGAAGCCATATGGCTTCAAAAGTTGTTGGTAGGTCTATTTGACCTAGAGATGGATGCTACCATGATCTTTTGTGATAAACATAATTGCATAAAGATGACATAGAACCCAGTTTTCCATGTTAAAACGAAGCACATTGTAATATACCAAATATAAAAAGTATGCAGAACAGAAATAAAATGCTAGAAATGGAAGAAAAACAACAATATAACCAAAACAATCACCACAATAGCACTGGAATGATATAAGAATAACAACAGAAATAGCACTTTGATTTTGAAAGCAATGTTCATGGGCCTCTTCGAGGGGGCAACCTCTAGTTGAGCAGAGCTCTATTACAATAATATCCAAGCTAGGGTTCTCATACCCTCAACTCATATTTATACTAAATATGTCTATCAAGAGAAGCATCTAGATGAAGAACCTTCTAGAAGCGGAAGCTTCTATTAGGTCTTCTTACATTCGACTTATTCTATTGTATTGCAAGGCCTTATTAATATTGAACTTTATTACATCCGAATATATTGTTCTACCTATGTGCAAGTTAGGACCCTAACATGTCCTCCCCCTTAAAAGAAGCCTTGTCCTCAAGGCTTGAGATGTGGAAATTGCTGCAGAATGGTAGTTGGTTCCCAAGTGGCATCTGCTGGAGTTGTATCTTTCCACTGGAATAACACTTTCTTGATGGTTCTCTGACGCAGGCGACGCTCACGCTGGTCCAAAACTGCTTGTGGTTGTAGCCAAATGGATCCTTCTTCAGCTAACTCGGGAAGGTTGGTTTGAATTTGGCACTTAGTTCCTGTTGTCACATGAGTTGACTCTAGGCTATAATAGAGCCAAGCCTTAGTACATTTTAAATGAAATAATAAGTTATCACTCAGAACTTGACTTGGGTTGCATGCAAGTAAATTCTAAGATAACCTCGAAACACTTTTGATTGGATGCTTCCCCTTCCAAGCCGAGAGGGATATCTCAAATACATGTCACAATAGGATATTTAATAAGCTTAACAGTGGGCAGATCTATGGACAACATAAATTTTTTGGGTTTTTAGGGTTTGGCGTTGGACCGGGAAGATAGTCCATTGGGCATGGAGTCAAATGATCAAGCAAATAATAATAGTGTTTCGTCAATGGAAATCCATGGAATAGAGGCAAGGTAGAAGATGATTACAGAGAGAAGGATTTATAAAAGTATGGCAGCGGAATAGAGAGAAAACATATCAAAATGCAAGGAGCACTTAGCAATGAGTGAATTCCAAGCATAAATCAGTGGAAAGAGATGGTTGGGACAGAGAATCTATCCAAGGATGAATTATGAACCTTTAGATCTCTACAAGAAACAACCTATAACATGTCCTGCAATAGAGAATCTAACAAATGAATGAATTCCATTACAAACACAGTCACAAATCGGGACGAAAATGGAAATAAAACCAAGTGAAATGATGTGAAAACGAAGAAATAAGACATTCTCTGCCAACAAAATCACAAGAATCTTTGTTGTAGATTAAAAATGGCTATGCACTCTTTTATTTAAATAGGAAAGAAAAATATTATAGTCCAATGAGTACTACTCCCGTGATTGATTCCCCCCACCCCACCCCCCCCTTTTCTCTTCAAGAAGATACAATAATATAAGTCTTAGAAACTTTCCGGATTTTCGGGTTTCGGAGTTCGACTATTCACAGAGTATGTTTTTTAGTGACAACCCCAAAGTCCCAGTACCGAAAGTCTCAAAAAAGTGATTGTTTAAAAGGAATTGAACATATTTTAAAGTAATAATTAAAAACGTTAAGGGATTCCTAAGCTTCAATGATTTTGAACAGACCAGTAAGTTTCAATGCGACATTTTTGCACCAGTGGAAGAAAAAATCAACAGTGGACAAAGTGTGCAAAAACATTTCAGACCACTTGCCCAACAGGAAGAAGTATGGATTAATTGTGAAAGTGGTATATCTCTTCCCTTCTACAATCCAGTAGCAGTTTATATGGAGTCAAAATGGGGGACTGAATTTTTTATTTCCAACTTATTGAAGTCTGAATTTCAAAATTCTGAATTTTTTATTTCAGAATTTGAATCACTTTTTCGATACTTTCGGTACCGAGACTTTGGGGTTGTCACTAAAAAACATACTCTATGAATAACCGAACTCTGAAACCTGAAAATCATGAAAGACCTTTTGACTCTTTTTTAGAACTAAGGGCGGCTCCATAACCAGAGAAAAATGAATATTTGGATTTACAGAAGAAAAATAAACTTTGTTTCAACAGTTCCAATCACCTTCTTTAAGCATGAAACATGAAAAACAGGATGTAGCTTCGAATGACTGGGCAAAGCTAACTGATAGACCACCTGTCCCACATGCTTGAGAATGGTATAAGGACCATACAATTTGGGCACTAGCTTCTGACAATGCTCGGCCTTGAGGAAATTTTGCTTGTAAGGTTGCAGTCGAAGAAACACCTAATCCCCTTCTACAAATTGACATTCAGAGCGACCTTGATCTGCTTGTTGCTTCATGCGATTTTTTTCCATGACCAAATTCTCTTTGAGGGTATGGAGAATAGCCTCTTGAACTGTAAGTGTTGTTGATTAAGGTTGGTTGTCATTGATGTCAACCCTTGAAGAAAGCCCTGTAGCACAAAGGTTTGGGTAATGGACCCAAGATTGTTTGATGTAAATATGACTCATTATTTTTTATTCATGGTTGATAAGAAGTAAATATGGATGAACTCCAAAGTGGTCCCCTTATGGTGAAATCCCTCACGGGAAGACGCTTTGCGGAGTAAGAGAACCCATGCTTAATTGTGGAATAATGAGATGAAGGATAATGAATTTGTCAGGGAAACTATCCTAGATGGATAGTGCTTGTCATGCTATTTCCAGTGGTATGTGGAACGTCACATAACTCTTCACGATTAGAGAGTTATGGCCATGAGAAGTTGGAGAACCCAAGTTTGGGTAATGGACCCAAGTTTTTTTTATGGACAACGGTATGAGTTTTGATATATTTTCAGGTAATACTATTCTATATGGATAGTACATGTCATTCCATTTCTATTGGTATCTGTAACATCACATAACTCCTCACGGTTTGAGAGTTATGGCCTTACGAAGTTGGAGGACCCTCATATGTCATCTAGAAGCCCCAAAAGGTCAAAGTAGTCAAAGTGGTTTAAAATATTTTAAAAGGTAAATAATAAAGTGAAGTAATGAGTCTACTATAATTCAAATTGAATACAAAATAAATTAATTCAATAGAAATTAGAAGCGGGTTAACCCTAAAATAAGGAAAGTGGGCAAAGTGACCTAGAAGATGTTTTTAAGGAAGCTACTTGGAGAGTATAAATAAGAGGCAAGGCTCTCTCATTTAAGACACACTTCAGAATATTGAATACCTATAGGTTTTTGAGGTAACCAAAGGATATCTAAGCCAAATTTCTGAGTAAACTGAAGAAAAGAAGGCCGAAATGAAAGGAAGGATGAATTCTTTTGATGGTGCTTTCTAAGGTATGTTATTTACAGGTCATCTCACCATTTTCGCTATAATTTTATTTCTATAATGATTCAGATAGTGAAATTTCTATGCCATTGAGAAAACATACCCAAGTATCTGTGGTAAAAAATTCAAATTCTGGTTCGTTGTATTTTGGGAGTTACACTCCGTGGAAAATAGGGTTTGTGGCTAGTCCTAAAACTAGTCAAAAACAGGTGTTTCGGGTAAAAATGTCATAACATCTTCATAAAAGATCCAAATTTAGTGAGACAAAATGTGTTGGTTAGGGTACATTATGTAGTATTTTTTTTAATAGTTTCATATCAATTCAATGAATATTTCGTGAGGGGCATGCTCTACAAGGTTTCTCTCTAGAATAAGCCAAAATTCAACAAGGTATGTCATTTTTGCTATAAATCCTTTTTTGAGAGGTTCCAAGTAGTGACACCTGGAGTAATTTCATAAAACACACTGAAGAACATTGTGTATTAGTTTTAGATCTTTATACATTACATGTTCAAAGTTATGATTACTTCAAGTTAGGGTTGTTGACTAATCCAAAACTAGGCATGTGAAACTAAATAAAAGTTTGATGAAAATGTTAATCTCTTGTTGTTAAAGTTAAGGAAGGTTTGCATGAATGTGATCATATATACCAGGTCTATTATATAGCTACAAATCATATTTGGATGATGAAATTGATGAGGGATTTTGGTTGAGGTACATGTTGAGTACATGGTTGAGACAAGTAGTTGATGAGTTGACACATATTGATGAGTCATAGTTGATGAGTAGTTGACACATGATTGGTACATACTTGGTACATGGTTGGATGCACTTGTTTATGGTACAGGTTGATTATAGGTTGTTTGGTATAGGTTAGTGCATGGTTGATGCATTTTTTTATGGTAAAGGTTGATGCATGGTTGATGCATGGTTCAAATTTATTGGTACAGGTTTACAACGGTATATCTCAGAGTGATAGTGTGACAGTGGTTCCATCATTCTACTTATACTTTAGGGTGGTAGGACGGTGCAAGGACAGGTGGTTGTAGCCACCTTCCAGTTATAGCCAGAGAACATAGGGGGTTGTAGCCTCCTTCTGGTTGTAGCGAGAGAATTGGGGAGTTGGAGCTTCCCTCAGGTTGTAGCCTAAGAAACTAGGGGGTTAGAGCCTCCTTCCAGTTGCATCTGGAAAACAAAGGAAGTTGGTGCTTTCAATGAATGTAATTCTTCAAGACATATAAGAAAAATCATTTCGTAGTTTTCTCCCAATTTGGGTTTCCACGTAAAACAATGGTGTATTGTGTATGTCTGTGATTGTTTATTTCTTACTGCTCATTATTGGATAATAATTCTACATTGATATAACATTTGAAGAAAAAGGATTATAATTACGCTATTACTTATTCACCCCCCCTCTCAGTAATCCAACAAGTGTTTGATCAACCGCCTGGACCCTCGAGACACTAGGTAGATATGAGAGAACTGAAGGTGGCTTATGTCCATATACCGCTTCAAAAGGAGTCATGCGTGTAGCTGTATGGTATGAAGTGTTGTACCACAATTCAACTAGGGGTAACCATTGAGCCCACTGATTTTGCTTTTCTGAGGAAAAACACCTCAAATATGTTTCCAAACACTTGTTGACAACTTTCGTTTGACCATCAGTCTAGGGATGATAAGTTGTGCTAAGATGCAATTGGGTGCCTTGTAGCTTGAACAGTTCTTGCTAAAAATAGCTTGTGAAAGTTGGGTCGCGATCAGAAACAATAGAGTGTGGCATGCCATGAAGATTGCAGACCTTATCCATGAAAATTTGAGCCTCGTGGATGTTGTAAACGGGTGTTGAAGAGCGCAGAAATGAGCATACTTGGAAAGGCGATCAACAACCACCATGATGACTGATTTATTTCCCAATTTGGGTAAGCCTGTAATAAAATCCATAGAGATATCCCTAAAAATACTAGGTGGAATCGGAAGCAATTGTAGTGTGCCCCGAGAATTGATTGTTTCTCCCTTGTTGCGTTGACACACATCACATTCAGCGAAAAAATTACGAATGTCTTGTTTCAAACCATCCCAGAAAAAAGAACGTTTGACCCTGTCATAGGTTTTGGTGAACCCTGGGTGCCTCGCTGTGGGTGTAGCATGAAGCTCAGAAAGTACTGTGGATTTAAAATTTGATTGTTTACTTAAATACAAACGGCCTTTGTATTGAAGTTCATCATGGAACCAAGAGTACCCTAGGGAAGTTGGAGCATTGGACTGCAATTGTTGGATCAGATGCAAACTTTTGGGATCTTGTACCCATTCCTAGTGAACGGCTTGGAGCCAATATGGTACAATGAAGGAAAGAGAAAAAAGGGATCCTTCATCTTCATATTTTTGGGAAAGTGTATCCGCAATCACATTGTATTTTCCTTTCTTGTAAATGATCTCATAATCATATCCAAAGAGCTTAGTCACCCATTTTTGTTGCTCCAGGGAGGAAATGCGTTGTTCTAGAAAATACTTGAGGCTTTGATGGTCTGTCTTAATTTGGAAGCGTTGTCCCAATAGATAAGGGTGCCACAGATGAACGACATGTAGAATAGCAAACATTTCATTTTCATAGATTGATTTGCCCAGATTTATTTCAGATAGTTGCTTGCTGGTAAAGGCCAAAGGCCGACCCTCTTGCATAAGGACAGCACCAATTCCTTTCCCTGAAGCATCACATTCCAAGACAAAGCTCTTTGTGAAATCAGGAAGGGCTAGGATTGGAGTGGTGCACATGGCCATCTTCAAGGTTTGAAAAGCATGAGCAGCGGTTGGGGTCCAAGTGAAAGAGTTCTTTTTTAGGAGAGCAGTGACAGGTGTTGCAATATTTCCATAATTCTTAACAAACTTGCGGTAATAACCTGTTAAGCCCAGAAATCCACGCAAGCTTTTGAGAGTCTTTGGGTGAGGCCAGTCTTGCATAGCTTCAATCATTTTAAGATCCACCCTGACGTCGTCCTTGCCAACCAGATAACCCAAGTACTCTACTTTTGAGGTGCCAAAAGCACATTTAGACTGTTTCAGGAAAAGTTGGTGCTGAGAGAGTAGATGGAGAACTTGATCCACATGAGCAAGATGGTCTATCCAGGTTTTGCTATAGATGAGGATATCATCAAAGAAAACTAAGACAAAATGACATAGAAAAGGACAAAATACATGATTCATGAGGCTTTGGATGGTAGAGGGGGCATTACACAAGCCAAAGGGCATGACCAAAAACTCATAGTGCCCCTCATGAATTCTAAAGGAAGTTTTGGGAATGTCTGCCTCTTTCATACGTATCTAGTGGTAGCCCGAATGAAGATCAAGTTTAGTAAAGAATTGGGCGCCACTCAATTCATCCAGGAGGTCATCAATGACAGGAATGGGAAATTTGTCTTTAATGGTAAGTTTGTTGAGGGCACGGAAGTCAGGAAACATTCGCCAAGAACCTTCTTTCTTCAGGACCATGACCACAGTAGAAGAGTAGGGGCTCATACTAGGGTGGATAACACCTGCATTAAGGAGTTCCTGGACTAGTTTCTCAATTTTATTTTTTTGGGAAAAGGGGTGATGATACAGACGGATATTGGGAGGAAGGATTCTGGGTACAAGGGGAATGGAATGATCATGAACACCACAGGAAGGAGGGAGTCCCTGGCGAGTGGAAAAGACCACTTGATTTTTATAAAGGATGGCTTGGAGGTCTTGCAGCATCGAGGGTGTCTCTGTAGTTTGTATGGCATGGAGTTGGACAATGTTAGGACCACACAATGCACCTTTTTGCCTATACTTTTTTCCATTATTATACCCTTCATCACCTTTATTTAGACTCATAATATCACTTCATCTGATCATTCCAAGGTATACAACGTCCTTTCTCATTACTATATGTTTAATCTGTTTTGCATAATATTTTACATCACTCTCGTACTTAACCAATGATTAGAAATGCATAAGTGTCCAAAACTGCAGATTTGCATTCAAGGCCTATTACTGAAACACAGAACTGTCCAAGGCCGCCGTTGCTAAAACACAGAACTGATGCTGAAACACGGAGCTGCTAAACAGTCTGAGGTCACAGATGCTGAAACACGGAGCTACTACACAGTCTGAGGTCGCAGATGCTGAAACACGGAGCTGCTACACAGTCCGAGGCTGCAAGATGATGAAACACGGAGCTATTACATAGACCAGAATTGCAGATGCTGAAACACAGAAGAAACTGCCAGAACCGACGATGTTGAAACACAAGGAAGCCGCCACAAGTCAGCATGTCATCGGGGATGTCCAGCAGAGTTTCTTCGGGGCTGGAGAAAGAATTGTACTGAAGGGCAGAGGGGTTCAACTCAGTTCACTACCACCCCCATGGTCGGAGGTCGCCCGATTCATCAAGCACTACCTGACCTGCGAAGGTCGCTATCAGGTAATCTATCAGCACGACTTCCTTTTGCTTTCTCATTTAAGACATAACAGACGGGTCAATATTCCATACTTTTTGCTGGGATGTTTAAAGAACATGGCCCATTACTGTCGAAGGGAAAAAGATCCAACCCAGTCACTTACCCACCACCGACTGGTTCAATTACTCATCAATAGGGGTTTTGAACAGCAGAACCGTCCATTAAATAATCCACCCATAAATCCTGCACCGGCTGCCGAAGTCCCTGAAATTCCTGAGGAGAAGCAACAGCAAAACCCCCCAGTTTCCCCCGAAATACCCCATAGCCTGCCCACACGACCAACCAGTCCCCCGACCATACCTGAATCGTCACATACCGCACCAGATTCTTCCACTTCCGCCCTTCACATTCTAATTGATGACTCTGAACCAGAAAACGTCCCCTGCCCTATCATCCAGGAAAGACCTCCACGAAAACGAAAACAGATCACCCCCTTTCCACCTCCCCCGCGCAAAAAGCGAACGAGAGCCTCAATAAGGCCACCTTGGATACCCACTACCCTAGACACCCCACCTATTCGACT
>ML814095.1:48120-66563 GCA_009831015.1 Picea engelmannii | reverse complement strand
CCAAAGCATTCCCTTCAAAATCGACCAAACGATAAGCGCCCTTTTTTAAAACCTCCTTAATAATGAAGGGTCCGAACCACATGGGTTTAAACTTTCCTGCCCCCAGGGGGTCCTTATCTTGGTCATAAACCAGGACAAGGTCAACCTCAGAGAAAACCCGAGGATGAACGGACCTATCATATTGACACTTAACCTTATGTTTATGAGCCTCGTTGGCCAGGGCCGCATCACGACATTGTTCATCAAGCTGCTCAAGGTGTACTAACTGTTCTTAAAGCGGTGAAGTGTCTGGCAATAACTGTACTGCCAATTTCAGAGATGGGATTTGACATTCAATGGGCAAGACTGCCTCCAGCCCATAAACGAGTTGGAAAGGTGAGAAACTGGTTGCAGTTTTAACTGAGGTTCG
The DNA here is from genome assembly GCA_009831015.1 of Picea engelmannii. Lineage (NCBI taxonomy): Eukaryota > Viridiplantae > Streptophyta > Pinopsida > Pinales > Pinaceae > Picea > Picea engelmannii. Next base: position 66,154 of record ML814095.1, on the reverse strand, counting down.
GTAAGCCCATAATGCCAAGTATAACATCAAATGCCAGTTGGACTTGGCTGAGTTGATGGTTCATTGTAGAATTGTCTTGAGAGTTTTGTTTACAGCTTCCACCTGCCCATTGGCTTGGGGATAGTAAGGTGATGAGTGTTCTTTCCATAACCCAAGCTTTGATGTTAACTCAGACATCATTTGGTTTTTAAAGTGACTGCCATGGTCAGTGACAATCTCTCTCGGGACGTCAAACCGTGCTATAATCTGGTTAAATAAGAAGAGAGTTGCAGTTAGTGAAGTAGTCGACAGCTACAATGATATAGCGGTGCCCCCTGGCTGATGGGGGGTTGCAAGTAGTGTAATCAATCCCCCACTTAGTGAAGGGACTGACGGTGATAACAGGAAACATGGGAGCTGGATGTGCCCTCATCTTCCGTGAGAATATTTGGCACGGATGGCACTTCTTGACCGACTCGATACAATCTTTGATAAGTGTGGGCCAAAAGTAACCTGCTTGTAAAATCTTTTGGGTTGTTGCCAACCCAGATAAGTGACCGCCACAAGCTCCTGTATGACAATCGTTGAGCACTATGACGGCCTCCTCATGAGTGAGACATCGACGCAAGATGCAGTCTACACCTCGCCGATACAACGTATCATTGAGTATGAGATAGTTCTTGGCCTAATGGTGTATCCGTCGGCTCTCATCACGAGAAGCAGAGGTGGGGCACTTCAAAGTCTGGAGATAGATCATTATATCTCCGTACCAGGGGTCTGACGATTCAATCAAAAACATATCCCCCCGGATAGGTGATTCCTCAGGCACAACGTCACCTGACTCAACCGGAAGCTCCGAGATAAGTTCTGCGAAGACTAATGACTTTTTGGACTTGGCTGAAACGAAGTCTAAGTCAAATTCTTGGAGGATTACCATCCATCTACTGATTTTCCCGCTGATTACTCGTCGTGTCAACATGTACTGGAATGGTTTCACGACGGCAACGATGGTGGTCTTGCGAAACATAACATAGTGACAGAACCGTTGAACAGCATGAACTGCTGCCAACGCAAGTTTTTCGAGATGAGTATAATTAAGTTCTGGTCCTACGAGGCCTCAGCTCAGGTAATAGATCATGTATTCGGAAAACGAATCATCCTCCTAAACCAAAACCATGCCTATGGTTGACTCTGCGGCAGCCAGATATAATAAGAAGTATTTGTTATAATTTGGTGGTCGTAGCAGAGGTGCGGTAGTAAGGGTGTGTTTCAATGTGTCGAAAGAGCATTGAGTTGCTTCGTCCCAAAAAAAGGGAACATCTTTCTTCAGTAAACGCATGAAGCCCTTGGTGATTTCAGCATAGTTGGCGATGAAGCGTCGTAAGAAGTTCGCCTTGCCTTGAAGACTTTGAAGTTGTAAGATTGTGTGTGGGGGGGGCAACTGGATTATCACCTCCACCTTGAGAGGATCGACCATGATCCCTGTGGTTGACACTATGAAACCTAACAAATGTCCTGACGTGACGCAAAAGCTGCACTTGTTGGGATTCAAACAAATCCTGAAGTAGCGACAGCGTTCAAAGATTAGTCTGAGGTGTGTAGGATGATCCTTTCGCTTGCGAGAGCATGATGCTAAATCATCTAGATAGGCCTCGACTATATGTTTGAGGTCATGAAACGCAAAAGACATGGCCCGCTGGAAAGTGGCTCCAGCATTCTTGAGGCCAAAAGGCATCTTACGATAAGCGAATGTACCCCACGGACAGATGAATGTCGTTTTGTGTTAGTCCTCAGGCTTGATTTGGATTTGGTTATAGCCCGAAAAACCATCCATGAACGAAAAGGATTCACAACCGGTGCACTCATCAATGATCTGGTTGATGAATGGGGTTGGATAATTATCTTTTGGACATGCCTTGTTCAAATCATGGAAATCGGTACACACACGAATCATGCCTTGTTTTTTATCGACCGGCATGGGGTTTGACACCCATTGAGTCAAATGAATAGGGTATATGAACCCTACCTTAAGTAATTTCTCAACCTCCGTCTTAATGGCTGCTTCTTTCCTAGGATTAACTGGATGAAGTTTTTGTCGAACAGGCTTAGCATCAGGATATGTTGTGATCTCATGTTCAACGATTTTCGGATCGATGCCTGGCATTTCCTCATAATACCAGGCAAAAACGTCGCGGAATTCTTTAAAAAGATCCGTGTAAATCTGAATCTCTTCAGGGGAGCAATCCGCTCCGACGAAGACATTCTCCACGATGCCAGGGTTTTGGGAGATGTTGATAGGTATAGTGGCAGCGATAGTTGCCATATTTCCCTCAGCGTAAATTTTCTGTGTAGCTAAAAGGTTAATGGGACATGGCTGATCTCCCATCATGGTGATAGTGAATTCTCCTGCCTCGATTCGGCATAAATCTGGGAGGAAATATGATCTGTGATGAAGATCTTCCCAAGGTTTGTCCGGACTAGTCATTGCTTCGATTACAGCTTCATCCAAAGGCAAGACTAAGTCTAAAGAATCGGTATTGGCGAGAGAACCCTGAGCCCAGATAGGCTCTAGAGGTGGATCCAACTCTTGTGCGGGAGTCGGATCAGGAGTAGCTGAAGCTTGTTGGACCAAAGAGTACGCTACTTCAACGGCTGACAAGGGCATGGACATGCCAGCGTGCCTTGCCTCATCCATCATGGCTGATGGGGAAGGAATAATCCACGGATCCTGAAAGTAAGTCGTGCGGAACGACGAGACGTGAAAAATCTCAGCCTTGTGGTGAGTCGATATAACCTTGACATCGCCATGAGGAGGTGGGTAATCGAAAGTACCCATCAAAGATGGGCATAAACCAACTCCAACGTTAACGACACCGGCTTGAGGATTATCAATCATGGGAACCGTGGATGCCCCCAAGGCTGGGTCAGGTCTAGAGAAGGACAATTGATCAATGGTCACTATCCGACCCTCGTGTGGAATCAACAAGACTCGTAAGACTGTGGCGACCACATCTTGCATAGCATAATTCCAACTACGACCTAACAAGAGATTGTAGTCGAGGGGGGCATCGACTACCTCTACTTCGATGCACACGGTCTTCCCTCCTAACTGCACAGAGAAAGAAGGAATGATGCCATGTGGTCGGAATGAACGACCGTCGAACGCAGTGAGGAGAGTGGGTGATGGAGACAACTCAGGCTGACCAATGGCTTTCCAGCATGCTAACGACATAACGCAAGTCGAAGCGCCCTCATCGACCACCGTGCGGAAGATATTCCGTGTAAAATTTTTCGTGGGATGACCCACTACTATCTGAAACGCGACGTGGTAAGGCAGACGAGGTTTCAAGTCAGTCGTATCTAACATGATGGTACCTGGGTTACAAGTCTTAGTAGAGCCTAAAGCAGTGAACAAGGCTTTCCTCTGAGCAGGGCAACTTTGGAGGACCTCCAAAGTGGACATAGCACAAGGGGTTTGGGATAAATCTTCCACCACAGAGTAATTCTGGGCGGCCCTTGCGTTTGGATTGTGAGAAGCTCTCTTAAACGCACCTTTTGGAATGCATTTCATTGTTTCACCCAACGTCTTCTCGATCTGTAGAGGAAGAGATGGGATCTCAGCTTCTTTTCCCTTCTCAGAGGCACTTGGTTTACTATAGTCGTGCGCTCTAGTCGTTATGAAAGCATCACCCCTAACCATGTATACGTTCGCGGAAGAGGAATTGTTTAGAGGAGGGCAGGTTTCTTGGCTACCCCCTTCGGCACTTGTAGAGGCTTGAGTTAAATTTTGCCCATGCTAAAAGGGATTAGTCAACACGGCTTGCTGCTGTTGTGCGACAAACTTCTGGGCCTCTGCAAGTCGAGGAAATAGATGGGTCGGGTGGTCTTCCGTGCATAAGTTGCACGGATACCTTGCCTTCCTCTTTTCCGTGGTGCCCTCGCCAGCATTATCAGTGGGTTTCTTATCCCCCTTACCCTTCTTGCGTTGTTTTTTCTTCCCTTCAGGCTACTGGGTGGATTTTGGGTTAGTCGTCTGTACAGAGTGTACTTTCGACGTTTGGGTAGGAGGAGCAACCAAAGCAGTAGTCTGGATGGCCACTGATTGTTGTATAGATAACTGTTGCAATTGTTTTGTCAATTGCTCAGCGGGCTTGATTTGTGCTGATCCAACAATGCCATCGGCATGTGGTCCAGCTCTCTGTCTAGTTTTATCCAGTATTGATCGTGGAGCATCCGGCAGGATGTTGTATAATAAACTAGACTGAGAATAGATGAGCTCAAATTGTTGAGCTAGCATGATGGCATCTTCCTCGGAGAAAACCCCAGAAGTTGCGATGTTTTTGGATAATTGCGGTACTAAAGACTTAAGGAACCACTCAAGCAGGAATGTGGGTGGAACCGGTACTTTGATGAGACTCTTTCGGCGTCACCACTCTCGAATATGATCAGAGATATGGTCCGCTGTCGTCTGTTCTAAATTGGCAAGCAGTTCTATGCCTGTGTCGTATTTCACAGGTAACTGGAAATGGTTAAGGAAGGCCATAGCCAGTTCGTCGAAAGAAGAATATCGTGAACGATCAAGCTCGATGTACCATTTCGCGGCACTCCCAATAAGAGTGCGTTGAAACAATCGCAACTGGACTGAGTCATCTTTCAGTGAGTTAGATGAACACCAAAGATAGAAAGTAGTCACGTGATCACCTGGATCTTCATTAGGCTTGGCCTCGAACTTTGGAATGTCTGAAGGCAACTTCGTTGGCATTGGAGGCCAACGCGGATCATGACAGATAGGATCATTTAACAACCGTGTCAAATCTGGAAAGTGTAATGTCGCCAAGAATGGTAGTTTAGGTTGTTGCTGATAGCCTGGGAAAAAGGGTCCTGGAGTTTGACTGGCACCAGGTTGCCAGGAAAAGTTTGGCTGCGGGCCCGGATTCTGGTAGAAACCATGGCCCTGACCAGCGTAAGGATTTTTCATCTATGGAGACATCATTGGTTGATTCCCCATGAAGGACATAGGATGTTGGGCATTCATTGTGTTTGAAGGACTTTGGGAAGGATTGCTCCATGTCGGTCCTGCTGGGATAGGCATAGAAGTCTGTCCGGGGTTCCATTGACTGTGGAAAGAATTACCCCAGAATGGCATTCTATATGAGGGAACGGATCCTTGTCCTGAGTTCCAAGGTCCTGGTATATGTGCCCCCGGTGCAGGAATAGTACCCTGCGCCGGAGTAGATTGTCCAAAAATGGGTGTGCCCCCAGATGGGAAAGTAGTGGATGCGAAAGTGTTATTACCAAACTTCCCGTTCCAAACAAACGGTGACGAACCTACTGACTGAGTTTGCGCAGGTGTTCCTTGACTCCTGGCTCCAAATGAACTCGTGTGTGCAGGCTGCCCAGCGGACTGTTGATGCAGACCACCAAGCGAAGGGGACGAAGGAGAGATATGACCTCCAGCGTAAGGAAAAGCATTAAAAGGGACAGGAATGCCCCCAAGTTGACCTTGCAAAGGAGCGTTAGAGCTCCCTTCCCCCAGACCCAAAGTCTGTAAAGTGGAGTAAGTGAGTGCAGGACTGGTACCCGAACTAGGCATACCATATGAAAGCGGAGGGCCTGTCACACTAGGTGTGAAGGGAGGTGTGGCCGCCGCGATAGATGGGGTCGGTCCACTGTGCGACGTAGTTGCGGCCGAGACCATGGTGGCCCAGACCGTCGACAAGGGCAAGTTAGGAGAAGCTTCTCCTGTGGTAACAACAGTGATGGGAATAGAAGAATTCCCAGATGAAGTAACAACGTTTGTTTCCATAGTTGTGTGAGGCACTGATAGGCGTTCATAAAATTGAATTGGCACAATCAATTGCGGCCAAGTATCAGTGTTTGGGGTTTCAAACGAATGAGGATTGGCGGTTGATTCCTCCAGGAGTTGTTCAGGCTCAATGGTTTGTAACCTGGTTGCTTCGAAAGACCTTTGTTGGTCTAGTTTCTGCCTCAAAGGTGGTGGGGGTGGCTCCAGTATAACCGGCGGCAGGTCCAGAAACCTTCGTGACTGGTGGAGCTCTGAATCCTCCACTGTGTGAGAAGATCCATGACATGCTAAGGTATTCTACACATTCAAACAGTAACACACACTAAAAGAAGCCCCTATGAGATAAGACAAGCAATCACTAACTATTTTGAAGAACAGTTACAACAACCAACACTAGAGCAACTTACCGGTGCAAGTGAAACTCGAATACGGAAGCACCCTCTGGGTATACTCTGCAAAGTGTGGCCTGATGTCTGTCCTAGGTACCGCGGTATACCCCCGCAGTCACCTGTGTATGTCCCTAGAAAATATTGGCAACTAGTTTGCCAGCACGCGAACAGTCACTAGGCGGTACAGTCGATAGTCAGGTAGACCACAATGAGCAGGGTATCAAGCACGAAACCTGTCAAGGGTATCGAGAGAAAATGGTCTGGAATACAACTGAGGACCTCGAACGGATTCGAGACCCACGAAGCCCCGTGGAAAATGCAAACGATGGAATCCCTCAACAAATCCTCGATATGTGTTCTCCACTACGCTCGGTCCAGCTTTGGAGGGGTTATCTCCGCTACCTTTCCTTAGGCGACCTCGTGTTTATCCCCTGTGTTAGAGGGGGGTCCCGGATAAATTCCACATAACTAGAATTCTACACTCCCTATCACAGACTCCAATGTTGGGTTTTGAGTGGCCTTGGAGAGTTCACTCTCCAACCTATTCCAAGGCCCTAGTCCTGAGCTAGTTTGTGAACCCTACAAATGAAAAGTATAATAGTTTTTAATTAGCATTTCTTTTAATGGGATTTTTTATGTCACAAGGTATGAATGTGAAACTGATGGTGTGTAAAGACTTAAAGAAAAATGAATGAGAAATGCTTGGAAACAAAAACTTTTACAAAAAATGCAAAAATCCGCAACTTTTCAACAAGAAAGACTTATTTTTCTTCTTCAACTTTTCTAAGATTTCATGCAGCAAACATAAAGGAATTTCGCTCAATCTGTGAGCTACTTATGCTCTAAATGCACTGCAAAAAACTTATGAAAAAAAAAAACTTCTTCCTAGCTATTGATGCAGCAACACAATCTTCAAACAAAGAAGCTAATGAAAAAAAAAAAAAAATTTATTTCAGTGCTAAATGAAGCAACAAAGGGAAAATGCCGACAAGCACAAAACCAAGAAAACAAAATAAAATTCTAGCTTAAAGCGTGAATCGCAAAGAACCAAAGCAAAAGACGCACAAATGGCAATCAAGAAAGCACCGACTCCTACGCTTGTCTAAAAACCATGAAACAAAATCTTTATCTTTTTTATCTTTTCTATCAACAATCAATCAAGAAAAAACTAGGCTAAGGGTAAGAGGCCCTAACCTACTGACTGTGTAGCCCTAGACTCAAACCCCTGAGAGGAACACTTCTCACCATAGGAGGGGATGACTGCCCCACCTAGGCTGAAAAGCAACCAGTCAAGCCCGCGACTGTCACTGAAACAGAACGCGTGCAAATGCGTGCTGAGTTATAATAGCGCGCGGGTACCTGTGGGCTAAACTTGAACATGCCTCGGGTCTGTATAAATGCTAAGACAAAAAAAAACAAAAGCAGCCCAGACCTAAAAAGGCCTCTGGTATTGACAACCAGGGTCTCTCAAAGGCTTGGGTGCTTCTTCTTAACAGAAAAGAAAAATAATTGCCAAAAGAAAACAAACGCAATAAAGCAAACTGAGACAAGACAATGAACCAGCAAGACCCAGACAGGATCCAGAAATCCCCCTGAGAATGTAAAATTCTGACAGGGAAGAGGAGACTGCCTCTTAATCTCTCTGAGCCCTACACGCTACTGAAACCACTACAGCAAGCGTTCAAACGTGGGATGTAGAAGGTTAGGGCACGGGTTACACGCGTGCAGGCCTTTTACAGGCCGTGTGTACCTCTGTGTATCCCGATAATAAATGTCAAGCACAGTCAAGGAAAATCTGGTATAAAGAACCAGGTTCCCTGCTAGCTCTGACCTAACAGAAAACAGACAAACAAAGAAACATAAACTCTACTTCTTTAAACTACCCAAAAACCTCTCTTGAATCCGGAAACCCTAAGAGTAAATTCCCCAGTGCAGTCACCAATTCTGTTGTTGGGAAATATTACCCTACGGACTAACAAGCTAGGGCTTAAACTTGCATGCAGATCATGACCCTTAAGAAATCACTTTTAATCTACCACCCCAAACCTAAAACCCTTTTTCACACACCAACATGGAAAGAACCTACTAACCTTTTTACTGATGTTTGGTGTAGATCCTCCGTTGCACTTTTGTCCGCTTGCTTGCGCTGCTCCTTCCAAAGTTAACCTGCAATTAAGACAAAAACACTACGCATGCATGCTATTTTTCTACTTCTGGGTTAGAGATTAAGCATTAATCAAATAAATCATATACAAATCATGCATTGGGACGGGAAAAGTATTCTTTTATTAATCTCAATATGAATCAACTTACAATAATGATAGAGATCGACCATCGTTCCTCGATCCTGATCCTGGGCTCCTCCTCTTCTTTGTCCTCCAACTGCTTTGCTTGAATTCTTCTTAGGCTTGAGGAAAGGCTAAAGGGTTGGGACAAATGAATTCGGCAATTGGGCAGAGTTTCTTCGCTATCTTTCTCCTCCTCCAAATAGTACCCCTACCCCTTCTTTTATAGGCTAGAAGGAGCTAGGGTTTTGGACGAACTCTCGGTCATGCATGGCTAGGAGTTTCAGTTAATTGACCCATAGCTTTTTGTCCCGTCGGAAACTTTCCTGTTTTTGTGCTTTTGGTAGGTAAACGCGGGCTGTAGTGGGCCAGCCAGCATTCCAACGCATGCAGTAGTAGGCCTGCCAGCGTTCCAACGCGTGCAGTAGTATTTTAGGGCGCGTTTTGCTTGTTTTAAGAGGATTTTCAAGAGTTTATTCAGCATGGCCTTGGCAAGGAAGGGATATGAGTTGGCCTGATGCCAGGTAAGCATGTGTGGTGCAATTTAGGGTTATAACAGTCCTATAAATCAACACACAATCCAAGAATTCCACAGTGCAAGAGATTGATTACTAATTCCATCAAGAAATGACGTAAGTGCGAGCACAAGGAAATTAACCTTAATTTAATTCAATATGCAATGGTAATCCTCCCTTTTTCTTCTTCAAGGCACCAATCATAACATCATTCATTGAAATCAATTACGCCAGTCAGGACATCTCCAAGGTTTGAAACAATAACGTCATGTGTCGGCTAACTAAAATAAATAACATTATAACTAAGTCATTAGCACTGGAAACTAAATGCAACAGTTCTATCAAGGTGACTTAACCATGCCTTCGACAAATTTCCACTCCCACTTTAATAATTACCAAAATTCTAGTTGGGCAATTAATTTATAACCCAATCTCAGTTGTAGGCCATTTACTTTCATTGAACCAATGCTAACTAAAGTAACTGGTTATATTTGGAATTATAAGGTGTTACGGTAAATATTCATTCATGCTATATCAAAATATATATTTTTCTTCTTCCTTCGTTGAACTAAATTTGGCAGTGAAAATTTAAATAACCAACGACGAATGATAATAAAATAACAATTTACAATAAAAAGGAAAATAACAACCTGGAAAGTAATGATTATGATAATTCTTTTAAGCGGACAGAATTCGATTATTAAACCAACAATTGACAAAATGTTAATAAAATAACAATTTAACAATAATAATGATAATAACAACCTGGAAAGTAATGATTACGATATTTCTTTTTAAGTTGTCAGAATTCAATTGTTAACCAGCAAATGACGAAATGTTAATAAAATAACAATTTAACAATCATAATGATAATAACAACCTGGAAGGTAATGATTACGATATTTCTTTTTAACCTGTCAGAATTCGATTATTAAACCAACAAATGACGAAATGATAAAAATAATCAATTTAGCAATAACAAGGATAATAACCAACTTGGAAAGTAATGATTATGATAATTCTTTTAAATTATAATAAATTTCACACAGAAAGTCGATAATTACATTCCCGTATCCACACTAACATCACATTGTTCTTTGTTGCAATAGCAGTCCCTCAACAGAATTATCATTCATTTAATATTAAATAAATTGCAAATAGAAAGTCAATAATTTACGTTCCTGGATCTACACTAACAGTTCATTGCCTTAAGTTGCAATAACAGTCCCCCAACCGAATCATCAATACATTTTCTATTATATAAAAAAAAATGCAACATAAGGTCAATAATTTACATTATAGAGGCGTTCGCTTGCTTACTAAACTGACAAATACTACTGTTCAAAATCATACCCAAGAAATTACGGACAACTCCTTACATGTTACTAAAACTGGATTACCCTAACGGTTGCCTTACAAGTTACTAACACTTTTTACGCAGAGTCAACAACTAGCGGCAGTGGAGGGGTACGCACCAGACCAAAGGGCAAATGTTGCGCATGCAGGAAATCGCGCCTCCACCGACAGCCATTCCTGGAAGCGGTCAGGGAATCCCTGTCACCATCGAACCTCGCATGACTCACAGAGGTAGGAAAAGGAGTGGAAGGGTTGATCATAGTACAGGATGAAAGGCATGGATCTTGGCGCAGTAGGTAGGGGCAAAACGCGAGGGCTGAACACCGTTTGCAGGGGTGGAGTGGTCGGAGTTTAGATGAGAACGAGAGCGGCTTCAAATGAGCTGCAGCCTCTCGTGCCATAGCTATGCTTCCACGCCCCCCTTATGGGTGCCTTCCTTAACACTCAAGTCCGTAGGAAGATGGGCAGTTGAGGTGGGTTTTTAAAAGTTTTGAGGCATTCGCCACATTCCAAATGTGGTCTTAAGCAGTTAGACGCGAAAGTGGCGGTCGCCCCTTTTGCCACGGTGGGCCGAGATCTAGTCATTCAGGGGTTGGGTGAGGTCGTAAGGATTTTAAGGTTTAACAGTGCGCGCAGTGGGTGCCCCTTTTTCCAGAACCGGATCAACACAATCTCAAGGATCGTTGAGCCTGTGGGATATTATGTTAAAAGCAGTTAATCATTTTTATTTTTATTTTCCGTGGGCGCATTCAGAGATCGTAATCACCCCAACCTTAACATTGTTTTCACCAGTCCAAGGTTGAGTTTAACCCAGGAATTGTTGTAGAGATGGGTGTGCTCGAGTTTAAACAATGAAGGTAAAAGGTGGGAGATAAAAGATTAACATCACAAGGGAAGTGGACTCGTGGTCCAGCAAGGCTTCCAACGTAGCCACCCCGTCTAGAGCAGGCACACCAGAATCACGCAAGGCCTCCCGTGGTGGATAAGGCAGAGACTAACGACCATTATTAAGGATGAAACAGACCAAAACAAGTTCGCCAGTAAATAATAATTACACGGTTAAAATAAAATCTGACGAGGAGTGGCCTCTAGGCTAGCTAAGGTCATCTCCACCATGAATCTAATTCTAGAGGTATCACAAATCACTATTTAAAATTTAACATTTAGCATTCGTTGGATGACATCAGGAGGTTCAACAAGCGTTGTACAATTCTATCCCTTGCGATTTGTCGAAGGAAAACGGAAGATACAGCAAGCGTTATATAAAATTTACCACTAGTTCACTTATCCATTAAACAGGCAGATCTACCATATATCCAAATTCTTACTACTCTACCAGAAATAAAAATCATACCGTTGCCTTTCGCCCGCTTCGGATGACGTCCCGCGCTCTGTGCCGCGTCCCGTGCTCCATGTCGCTCCCGCTCGCCGACCATAGAGACCTCACCGGTACCTCCCAGCCAATCGCTAGGGGTACTCTGCTTCCCCCTTAGCCCCCAGAGCCGCAAAGGGGCCACACAAAATCCACATGATATTCCTAGCTTCCCAGCTTGCCTCGCAAGGCTGAGCTACCACTCCAATACAAGCTGAGAAAATCCCAACTCCTCACAAGCAGTCAGTCAAGTCACAATTCGGCAGTGTAATGATACGCTAACCGTCGATCCCCTTCTTCCTCATCTCCCTTCCTTTTTATAGAGTTTTGAGACCCACCAACTTTCCTAAATCACAATTAATTTAAGTTTTAATAAAAATAATTTTAATTATTCTCCACCGCACAAGTGTCGTCCATCCCCCTCTTTTCTCCATTAATTATTTCTTTAAATTTATTAATTGCCTCAATTCCCTCACCCACCTAGAAATGCTCCTAAAATTACTCTTAGGTGTTCCTAGATCCCCTTACATGTTTTAAATACTTTCCTAAGAAAATATGTTACTAAATTAGCTCAGATTAGCAGGTTCTTAATTTCAGATTCCTTACTATGTTGACCGTGCTTTTTACCATAAGTTCCCATCTTTCCCCTTTTTATTAAAGCCCAAAATGGCAGTTGCGTTATTAAATCCTTCCCATTTATTATTTATTTAATACTTTTTTGCTCTTTCACAAGTTAGGAAGAAATTCTTCTTTGCACAATTTTAACACCATTAGTTTTAATTAAATTCTTATTCTTGTCATTTACCCCAAGAATTTCATGAAGACCAAACTATTACTTAAGTGGGTTTTTTTTTTGGTTTAAAATGTTATTTTTATTCTAGGGTCTTTCTCTTAAGGTTAGACTAAATTTTTACCCTAGAAAATTTTTAGACTTAGGACTTAGATTCTGAACTGGGCGACACTTGGTTAGGGAAGTTGTTTAAGGATTTCCTTAAGGCGTTAAAGTCTTAGGGCCATCTAGGTTTGTTTCTTCAACCTCATCAATGTGACGTGCCCTTCAGGACGCACAACGTGCTCCAAGGGTGCCACTCGCCTCGTATGTTTCATTTGCGCGACGTGCCCTTCAGGATGCACCACGTGCTCCAAGGGTGCCACTCGCCAACTTGTGTTTCTTTCGCGCGACATGCCCTTCAGGATGCACCACGTGCTCCAAGGGTGCCACTCGCCGACTTGACTTATTGGTAGACATCTATAACCCCTGGAGTCAACACTCCGCCAGGAGAACTTGTGGGAGACTAAGGGCTCTAAGGAATAAGGCCCCCACCTTATTGCACGCCCCTTAGAATCATCGTGAGTGACTGTCGCATTCTGCCCTCACGGCATCGTGGATCCTCTCGAACTAGGTAATCGTTAACCTACAGTTTGAGCCACGGCGGGAGTGCTAGTAGGTTGTGGCAGGGCTGCTGTCCACACCTCTCCCTCAACCTCTCTGGAAATCGTGTGTGGCCCCTTTACTCCATATGTGAGTTCAGTCGGCAAGCTATCGTCAACCTGCATCATCCAAAAATCATGTCAGAACATGTCAACATCATATCATCAAATCAATGAAATATCGTAGTAAATAAATCAACCCAATAGCACACTCCCTGACTCAATCCAGAGTCCAAGGGGGTTCCACCGATGCCTCTGCATCCTCAAGGTCCAAAAACCCTACACACTCAATAAAACTGAGTCAAAAGCACCTATCTACGTCAAGCAGTAAAACATCATGTCATCTATCATAACGCATCATAATCAAGGGTAAATGTTTTAACATCATAAAAGTCTGAATCACTTGCGAGCAAGTTTCCTCAAAGAATAAGTTTTCTCAGTGCGCAAGAGCGGGATCTTACACACTCAAAGATAACTGCATACGTTCCTTCGGCTTCTGTGAAGGACATCCTTGTACAACCTGATATAGATGGGAGAAGAGGCAGATGGATCGCTAGAATCCTGGAATTTGACTTGGAGATAAAGCCCACCAAGTTGGTTAAGGGGCAAGGTTTAGCCAAGCTACTGGCTAAATCCAATTGCGAAGCCTTGGGGGTTAGTTTCATCAACACTTTCCCAGGAACTCAGCGAGATGAGTCACCCAGCCAACGCTCTCAAGATGGCTTATCATTGTGGAATGTGCCTGGTATCGTGACATTTTGTACTTTCTGCTGGAGTTGAAGCCCTCGGATGGAATGGGTAAAAGCAAGGCAAGAGCTTTAAAGCTCAAGGCGGTCAGGTATTGCCTCATTGGGCAAGTCTTGTACTGGAGAGACCCTCTGGGGATGCTGCTGAGATGTTTGAACCCACCAGAAGCCCAGAAAGTTATGCTTGATTTCCATGAAGGCCTTTGTGGGGGGAATCATTTCTGGAAGACCATAGCTCACAAAATCCTAAGGGATGGATATTACTGGCCCACTTTATTCTTTGATGTCTGCAGAGAAATCAGGGCCTATATCAAATGCCAAAAGTTCTCAGGAAAGCAGCAGCTTAGACCACTACCACTAAATCTTGTAGTGGCTTCAGCACCTTTTCAACAGTGGGGCCTAGACTTCATATAGGAAATCCATCCTCCCTCAAGTAGCCAACACAGATGGATCCTGAGTGCAACAGATTATTTCACTAAGTGGATAGAGGTTGTCCCCACCAGAAGTGCATCACACAAAGTAATTATCAGCTTCCTGGAGGATATCATAGCCAGATTTGGATGTCCCAGTAGGATTGTCACTGATAATGTTGTTTCTTTCAAGTTTGAGCCTCTAATTAAGTTCTGTGAGCAGTTCTAGATCTCGTTGATTCACTCCACCCCCTACTATCCCCAGGGCAATGGTTTAGTCGAGTCCTCCAACAAAATCCTGATAAGGATCATCAAAAGACTATTGGAGGACAACAAAAGGGCCTGGGATTCAAAGTTGAAATTTGCTCTGTGGGTTGATCGAGTGACAACAAAGAAATCCCTGGGCACCTCACCTTTTCAGCTGGTCTACGGAACAGAGGCAGTTTTTCCCACTCAGCTCGCCTTACCTGTGGCGAAGTTATTTCAAGATTGTGAAGGAGAGCTAGATCATATGATCAGAAGGATTCATCAGATAGTGGAAGTACAACAGATCAGGGAATAGGTGAGAGACACAGCTCATAGTCGTCAGCAAAGGGTCAAACAGGATTTTGACAGGAAGGTCAAGAAAAAGGAGTTCGAGCTCGGGGATTTGGTACTTAAGTGGGATGCACCCAGACAAGATAAGGGCAAACACAGCAAGTTTGACGCCCTCTGGATCGGCCCCTTCAAAATTTTTGAGGTTTTCTCAAACAACATATACAGGTTGCTAGATTTGGAGGGTGAAGAGGTTTCCAACAACCCAGTAAATGGGCATTTTCTAAAGAAATGTTTTGTTTGAGCCTTAAACAACTCCTTTGTTTGTAAATATCGTCCTTCGGTTCTTCGATCTTTTTCTTTTTGCATATTTTTTCGGCTTAGTAAATGACTCCATAGCCCAATAGCAAGGCACTGAAGCTGCAAAATGAGTTCTTAGAGCATCACAGGGATGAGTCCATCCCCCATGGAGCCAAATGTTAGCAACAATTTTTGTCATAGGCACAAAAGTACCCAGGTCTGTAGGTCGCACGGGAAGCGCCCAAGCACAGAGCGGGAGAATCCCTTTTCGGGTTAAAAGTCAAGCGAGCGGGTGAAGTTTTGTTGTCAGCAGTCAAGATCCACATATAAAGCTAATCAACAGTCACCGAGATTTTGGGGGTGCCAAGTTGCCCAAGATTTAGCACAAAAGATAGCTCCCATATTTCAAGATAAATCTGGGTCGACCGATCCAATTGGGACAGGTGGCATCCAGTCGCCGCATCAAGAATCAGTGCTTCGGGAGACAAACAACCTCCCATTCATTACAGCTGAAATTGTCGATCGGTGAAATGCCGAAAGCACCTTTGGAGTCGAGCCCACGGTCCCAGCGTCGGGTCACGTCAAGCGAGCCTGAGGATGAAAGCAACCCCCTTTTTATAACGAATGTTATCTCAGCCATCCATCTTGTGGACACGCGGTGCGCATCCGTGCCATGTCGACAATCAGGAATTCGAGGGGTAAGCACTCTTCGTCATTTCATGTCTCGAAACCCCAAATCTCGAAATGTCGAAAGCGCCCAGAATCGGGCCCATGGTTTTGGCGCCTGGTCGTAAAGGAGTAGGCTTAAAGGAGGGGCGCTAAGGTTTTTCATTTGTCCAGACGGACCCCAAAGAACCAAGGGTGATCTTAGTCATTCATCTTGGAGGAACACGTGGTGCGCGATCAGGTTCTTCTCCTTTTCTCCCATCGTGATTTCGAAGCACAAGGAACAGCTCTCTCATATCCCCGAAGCGCGAAGCATCGAAGACATCTCGGACCTGGGCCCATAGTATTTCCGAGTTAGTTCAGAACCATCAGATCAGTGGGGGGATGCGTGGCTACCTTTAGGCCCTCCTGGCATTTCGCTCATCGTGATTTTGAAGAGAGAAGACCCGCTCCTTCCCATCCACGAATCCCGAAACGCTGAAAGCACTCTGGGAGATAGGCGTAAAGTCACGGCCCGTGGTCACTTGAGGGAGTAGAAAGGGCTGTAGAAAAGGGGCCAGGAGCGTCGATTTGAATTTCAGAAGGGGGGCATTTTGTTCTCCAGATGATGGTTTGACGTGTTCTAAATCCCGATACCTACTTGAAACGAATGAATAAAAGGGAGGGTGGGTGAAACCTCGCTTCATGCATTAATTGCAAGGTCTGGATGTCCTGATCGAAAGCCTGCCCGAGATGGTCCTCTGTACTGGTTTCTTTCATGGAATCCATGCCGAGTCCTCAACTCGCCAGGGAAGCCTGCGCATGCTAATTCAGCATTTAAGGGATCAGCTACCCCCTGGCGCGAGCCATGCAGAATTAAGGTGGCGTATGGCAGAGGAGTACAGGCCAGATTTGATTGAAGAGACTCCTCATCCTGAAAGTCTAGTAGGCTTCTGCTCGGCAAGTGTTTGGAGTATATATACTTAGTTTTGATATTTTTCAAAGGATCAATGGTAGAGTGAGGCTCCCGATTGTAAAGTTTTAACAGACCATCTAGTGCTCTGGTTATGCATCTGTATGTAAGATTTCTTGTTTAAAGACAAACAGTTCTTCTTACCCCATCTAAGTTTCCCTCTCATACTGAGAGAGTTCATGATCGACTGATTCACACGAATTATTGCAATTGTGTTATGATAAAGGATTTGTTGTGGCATTATTGTATTCTCTGGTTTTCTGCGTTTGAATGTAAGAAGATCCTGCATTTAAATGCCTTCTCCCACAGTCTGTTAAAGACTTGATGTTTACGACAGACCATTGCATTTCTCTAATACAAGTCTTCCCCCCACTCACCCTTACTACATCTCACTATCTGAAGTTTATCTAAGACCTCACCTACCCACGCATGCTCGGCCTAGTTTCGGGGTTGAAACAATATTGTTTTGAGTTAACTTCCATTCGATCACCTCTTTTATAAACAAATCGTGACATAAACTGATGGGCGTCGGGCTCTGCTCCTTCTGCAATCCAGGAGTGACTTCCGTCGCCAACAGTATACACTAATTTTGCATGATTGTTTGTAATTATAAAGTTAGAGTTGCCCTCTAACTTTCCGCAGAATATTGCACCAAGTATTAGTAGAAATAATGTTGTACAAGCTGAGGAACATCATCATGACCAAGCAAATGAGGATCTCATGGAAGAAGATGATGGGACAAATCAAGTTAATGATCCCATGGAAGAAGATGATGGGACAAATCAAATGATCCAAGATTTGTTTTCGCAGCCGGATGAGGATGGGGAAAATGCTGGTATTTATGATGAACCTCTATTAGAAAAGGCAAATAAACGACTTTATGAAGGATCAAGAGAAAATCTTCTCTCCGCTACATTGTTGTTGGTGAACTTAAAGGTTATGAATAATTTGTCGAACACTTATATGACACAAATACTAAGGTATGTAATATGTTTCATCTCATACTGTACATAAATATTGATTTTTTTATATTTGTTTTTAGTGTTAATTAATGTGTAAAACAAGAATGCATTTTTTACGATTAATATTCTTACATTAACTAGTTGTTTATTATGTTGTAGATTGTTAGGTGAATTTTTGTTACCATCGACAAATATTTTACCTCGCACATATCGAGGTTTGCATGCCATTATGAAAGACATTGGAATGGATTATCAAACTATAGATGCATGTCCTAATGACCATATTATATATTATGGACAACATGCTTCAAAAACCGAATGTCTGCAATGT
>ML814095.1:3486-13583 GCA_009831015.1 Picea engelmannii | reverse complement strand
CTTCGGGATTGACATGGAAAGTAATATGCACAACCTCAAGTGGTATGTTTCTGTTGATGGTCAAGTCTACGATATTCCAAAAACTACAAATTATCTCTTCTAAGAAATCTTGGAAGATCATTACACATTCACAAAAGTTTGTTATTATCACTATCAGGGATGTGA
Organism: Picea engelmannii; assembly: GCA_009831015.1. Lineage (NCBI taxonomy): Eukaryota > Viridiplantae > Streptophyta > Pinopsida > Pinales > Pinaceae > Picea > Picea engelmannii. The sequence continues at coordinate 13,418 of ML814095.1, read as the reverse complement.
GAGAACCCTGTGCATTTGGTAGATGTGTGTTTTCAACCAAAAAGGGATGAGATATTGGGAAACAATAGTGCCAATGATTATATGCAACCCTGAAATAGTGTAGTGATGTATTCTTAGATCCACAAGGAGTACCATTGCATTGTGTGGTACACCATTAGATTTATTTGGCAGTATGATCACCACTATAAAATGGGCCATTTTATCACAAATATATATGGAAAAATGATGCGATACACAGTATTTGATATCTCGGTATTTGATATATATCAGTATTTGATATATGGAAAAACTCATTGTATTTGATATCTCAGTAGGAAATAAAAATACACATAAGCTAGCCTTTTGGCTCAGTTCATCTCCCCTGATACTAACCTGGACATATACATTTCATCTTCCAAAAGAGATCCATATATGATTTGTACATAGCCATACAAAATCAATCTAGACAAAACCTAACATAACTAGAATCATCTTTAACCTCCAAGAAAACATAATTATATATCTACCCCAAGACCTATCAACCAAACATCAAAACATAGACAATTGAATAGCTTCTAGTAGAGCATTGTCCTTGTATTCGCATTCCCACAAGGAGCCTTGTAGCATGATGGCTTATTTTGACAACATATCCTATTTTTTATTAAAATCCATGTAGATATGGAAAAATGAGGCCTCCTCGAACATAGATTTTTTCTCCAAGCATAGTGCCATGATTGGTTCCAAGACCAAATATGTAATATTAAATTTTCCATTATCCCAATCCATCAACAACTTAAAATCTTTAAGAACTTGCAAACACCTAATATTGTTTTCAAGTGCCATTTTCATCAACATCTAGAGGGTGTAGAATTCAACCATGTTATTTGTTCCCAGTCCTGCTCCATATTTTAAGGAGAAGAAGTGGTAATGATATAAAAAGAGTATGACTCCATCCCCACACATTTTTGGAGATCCTTGATAAGCTCCATCAAAGAAGTCCCAAGGCTTTGTGAAATCAATACGAGGCTCATGCAATACCCTTTGGGATTTAATATTAATATTAATATCAAAATTGATGCCCAAAATATTTTTTTATTTTTTTTCTAAATAAATTTTTGTCGTCGCATATCCGACGACAACTTTTATCGATGCGACGGTTTTGCTATATAAACAACGGAAAGTTGTCATCGAATAGGCGACGAAAACTTCTATTGATGCGTCGGTTTAGCTACATAAAAAACAAAAAGTTGTTGTCGAATAGGCGACGACAACTTTTATCGATGCGATGGTTTTGCTATATAAACAACAAAAAGTTGTCATCGAATAGGCGACGACAACTTCTATTGATGCATCGGTTTATCTACATAAACAATAAAAATTTGTTGTCGAATAGGCAACGACAACTTTTATCCATGCGGCGGTTTTGCTATATAAACAACGGAAAATTGTCATCGAATAGGTGACAACAACTTCTATTGATGCGTCGGTTTAGCTACATAAACAACAAAAAGTTGTTGTCGAATAGGCGACGACAACTTCTATTGATGCGACGATTCAGCTATATAAACAACGAAAAGTGGCGTCGAATATGCGACGACAACTTCTATTGTTGCGTCAGTTTAGCTACATAAACAACAAAAAGTTGTCGTCGAATATGCAACGACATCTTCTATTGATGTGCCGGTTTAACTATAAAAATTTTTGTCGCAATTTAGATGAAAAGTTGGTTTGAGATTGTTTGCCTATATCGTCGCTTGTGCGACGTTTGATCAAGTTTGTCGCAAATGCCACGTCACCTAAACTGACGTTTCAGAGACTCCAAATTCATCGCCATATCAACGACATAACGTCGCATAAGCGTCGAAACAACCGTCGCAAAATGGGCCAAATATGCTAGTGGCAGGTTATGAGTTCGGGATCAGCCAAGTGTACTCAGTATTTTGACAAATCATTTCAAATTGAGGCCAGCAATGAGTTATGAGTATTTGTAATGGACATGGAAATTATATTAGACATAGGTAGGAATAGGCATAAATCATAGCAATAATATAACCATAGGGATTAACCATTTACAATTTTGATAATTAATTTAACAAATAAAAATATAAACTTTCTATCAAATGTTAACCTTAACCTTTGAAATTATCCCTTTGCAATTGATCTTTTTTACTCAAGGAGTTTATGATAGTTTAAAAACCTCATGTAGATAATTGAATAAATCCTTCAAAACCCTATCATAAAAACAACACCTTTGTGAAGTAACATTATGAAGAAGAATTTATTAAAACTTTAAACTATGATTAATCAGTGATTACAAAATTCCATTGGAGTTTGTAATTACTAATATCAACATCATTTTATTAAACTATCAATTGTTAGATTTATTATGGAGTAACTTGAAAGAGTAAGATGAGTACATCGATACACTAATTAACTTTATCGTAATGTCCAAAAGCCTATTTTATATAAATTTTTTAGAAGTTTTCAAAAGATAATATAAAAACTTTGAATCTCATGGAACCAACTTATCAGAATGAATTTTAAAAAGGCTCCACTTATTTTATTAAGGAAAATGAAAAATGAAGGGGGTTGTTGCAATAGTGACAACAGAGTTATACAATGAGCATATTGAATTTTATTGTTATTTAGTTGGTGATTAAAATATCCTTGCAAATGTGGAATGAATAAAATATTGAAACAACCTTTGCAAATTAAGCTTTACATAGAACACCTTGCATTTGCATGTGCATGTCATTGGTTGTTCTTCTTAACAAATGATAAATGATGTATGTTGAAAATGACGATTAATTGATTAATTAAGGACATTCATATCTTATGAAATTTGTATGGGAAATATTTATTACTTGTCATTGGTCATGAGTTGATGCTATTGTGATGTTTCCTCAGATAGAATAAAGTCCATATTAATTCAAATTCTCATATGAATGCATAATTGGAACACCTATGAGTTGAACGAACTTGAATTGCGTATCGTGTTGTAAGAGGAATACATACTTCATAGTGTGTTTGATGATTGATAGTATAAGCATGATGCTTTACATTTAATTTTGTAGGATTAAGGATGAATGGCACATATGTTGAAATATTGTAACTACAAAGAGTATTTTGTTTATTATTGATGTATTATTCATTAGATCAAACCCCTTTTGTGGATTGACCATGTCGGGTATTGTAAATGACCAAATCCCCTTTTGCGGATTGGTCAAACCCTAATTGTAATAGGCTAAATGAGAAGTCGGCCCCAAAAAATATTAAAAGTGGTTATAACCACCCAGAAGGAGAAGTCGACCCTGCCAGTGAAAAGACACCTCCGTTCAGCGCCTGCCATATTGTATAAATAAGAGAGGCTAGTGCCTCATTTGATCAATCACTCACTTGTTCATCAGAGCGCAAGTTTGGAGCTGCAGTTGGAGAAGAAGGAAGGGAGAGAGAGGCGCTTTCTTGGGAGACAACTTTATGTATTGTTTGAGTTATCTCTTGGCATTGTATTGGCTATCTATATTAAGGAAGTTTTTGCTAGGTTTTCTCCCCCATGAGGGCTTCCCAAGATAAATGATGTGTCTCTTGTGATTGTGTATTTCTCAGTGATCCTATCTATGTTATGGTTATCTAGTGAATTGAAAAGAAACCTAATAATAGCTTAAACCTTAACATGTATTAGAGCTAAGTTGAAGAGAGCATCTTTCACAAGAAGAAGAAAAACGTCTTTGTTGTCGTACATGCAAATTAGGGTTTTTTATTGAAAAAGAATTTCAGCCCCAAAGCCATCTAGAAAAGTGTGCCCTTCCTCAAGGAACACTTTGGCATCATCAACGCACCTTTTCAGTGGCTAGATCTCCCGGAAAGTGAAACCCTAGTTTCCACCAGGTACCAGAAAACCAGAAGCACCAGTCCAAAAATCCATTGATCAAGTTTGAAGGGGTAAAAGTTGGATTTTTTGAAATCTAACCACACAAGGCTACTTGCCTCAGCCAAGCGCACCTTCTGGTAAGTTCATAATTAAATTTTGAGCATTTTCATTTTTTGGTCATATTCCTAGCTCCAGGTAAAAAATGTCTGCAGGCACTAAGTTTGTTGACAAGCTAGAAGGTGTGGAAAACTTTCGTGTCTTGAAGTATAGGATTGGACTCATTCTTGAAGAGAATGACCTAGTAATATTCGTCAAAGAAGAGGTACCAGAACCCTTCAATGCTACAGATAAAGAAAAGCACCAAAAGGACACAATTAGGGCTAAAATAATCATTATAGATTCTATCAAAGATCACTTGATTCCTCAAGTGTCTTCAAAGAAGACTCCAAAAGAAATGTTTGATGCCCTAACCAGATTATATGAAGGAAAGAACATAAATTGGAAGATGAATCTAAGAACTCAACTCAAGAACTGCAAGAAAGGAGAAACGATCCAGGAATATTTCTCCAAAATATCAAAATTCAAAGAACATCTAGAAGCAATTGGAGATATTATAGACGAAGATGAACTCATAATGACGGCCCTTAATGGTCTCAAAAGACCTTGGGATGCATTCATCCAAACTATTTGTGCCAGAACGGAGAAACTAAAATTTGACAGTCTTTGGAAAGAATGTATTCAAGAAGAATCAAGAGTAGCTAACCGAGAAGCTTTACTATCAAGAGATGAAAATCAAGCCCTAGCCACTCACACTAAAGGAGGAAGAAAGAAGTCTTACTTCCAAAAAGAAACTCATAAAGAGTCTCAATCCCAAAACAAATTCATACATAAAGAATCTCAACCAAAGAGATTCCAAAAGAAAAGACAGGAAAGAAAGAGACTTCTCATCTTATCAATGCTATCATTGTGACAAGATGGGACATATTGCAAGACATTGTCCAGCTAGACGAGAATAATACAAGAGGAAAAAAAAGAGATATCATGCCCATGCAGTTGAAGATGAAGATCCACCCACGAAGATGATAAAAGAACGAATTGAAGACTATGTCTTAATCTCGGCCCTCTCAGGATCAATATCACCTAGAGAGGACACTTGGCTCATTGATACTGGTGCTTCCAAGCACATGACAAGCCAAAGAGATATTCTCTCTTGCCTTTAAGAAAAGAAGTTTCCTCATAAATTTACACTTGGAGATGATTATCAATATCCTATCAACAGAGTAGGAGAATCAATCTACAAGCTTAATTCAGGGACTCCAATGAAGATGAAGGATGTACTCTATGTACCAGGTTTGACAAAGAACCTACTCTCCATATCAACTTTAGAAAAGAAAATCTTCAAAGTTGCCTTTATAGATGGAGAAGTTCTGATGTGGGCTAAAGGAAAAACCATGAAAGAAGCAATCATTATTGGAAAAGAAGAAGGTGGCTTGTATAAGCTAAAGGGTCACTCAGAAGTAGCCATGGCCCACGCCATTGAGAATCCATGTGAACTTTGGCATAGAAGATTAGCCCACATCAACTACAAGGCATTACTGTATGTATGCAAGGCAGTCACAGGTCTACCAGAACTCAAGGTTGACCATGAAGGGGTGTGCAATGGATGTGCACAAGGGAAGAACATCAAGAACCCTTTTCTGAAGAGAGACAGTAAAGCAGAACGAGTCTTAGAGCTCATTCACTCATATGTGTGTGGTCCAATGCCATCATCCTCCATCAGTGGGTATGTATACTATGTATCTTTTATTGATGATTATTCTTGTAAAACTTGGGTTTACCTTTTGAAATCAAAAGATGAAGTGTTTAGTAAATTCAAGGAATTCAAAGCCTTGATAGAGAATCTTTCTGAAAGAAATATCAAGATACGCAGGTCAGATAATGGAGGAGAATACACCTCAAAAGAGTTTGTAAACTATTGCAAAGATGTTGGGATTAAGAGGGAGCTCACCACTCCTTACAATCCTCAACAAAATGGTGTAGCAGAAAGAAAGAACAGAACTATAATAGAAGCAGTGAATACCATGATCCATGACCAAGATCTTCCAATGTGCTTATGGGCAGAAGCAGCAAAAACAACAGTATATGTACAAAACCGATTGTCCCATGGTGCACTTGGGTTCAAGACCCCAGAAGAGATGTTCTCCGGAAAGAAGCCAGAAGTAAGCCATCTCAAAATATTTGGTTGCATGGTATTTGTACATATTCCAAAAGAGAAGAGAAACAAATTGGACTCTTCAGGAAAGAATGGAATATTTGTTGGATACTGTGAGGTCTCCAAGGCCTTCAGCATTTATATACCAGGTCACCATCATATTGAGATCAGCAGGGATGTGACATTTGATGAAGATGCAGCACTCAAGAAATCAAGAAGATGTCAGCTTGAAGAAGTATATGAAGAGGAACTTGTGGCTCCCAGAGTTACAGAACTAGTAAGGGAAGTCATAGCTTCCCCTGATGAGGAAATTCTAGAAGAACATGACATAGTAGAATTTTAAGAACCTCCCCAGATGACGATCTCCCACAAGAGAAAGCCAGCTTGGGAAAGGGAACTTATTCAAGATGGAGAAAAGTATGGTGTCCCCGAAAGAACCACGAGACAAGTAAAGAGACCTAAGCCATTCTCCAGTTATATGGCTTTGATGTGTGATCTCTTAGAGAAAGAGCCTACCTGCTTTGAAGAAGCCATTCAGAAGAAAGAATGGGCAAATCCCATGATAGAAGAATACCAATCCATCATAAAGAATGATGTATGGAAAATAGTTCCAAGACCGAAGAGCAAGGATGTGGTATCTTCCAAATGACTTTTCAAAATAAAACATGTTGCTAATGGAAGTATTGAGAAGTACAAAGCAAGGTTTCTCGCTCGTGGCTTTTCTCAAAAGGAAGGCATTGACTATGAAGAGACATTTTCTCTTGTAGCTAGATACACTTCGATAAGAACCATCATAGCCCTTCCAGCTAAGATGAAATGGAAGTTACACCAGATGGACGTGAAGACAACTTTCTTAAATGGTGTCATTGAAGAAGAAGTGTATATAGAACAACCTCAAGGATTTGAAGTTGAAGACAGGAAGGCTCATGTCTGTAAGTTGAAGAAGGCTCTATACAGATTGAAGCAAGCTCCTAGAGCTTGGTATGGAATGATTGACAGTTTTCTAACGAGCTTAGTCTTTACCAAGAGTAAAGTTGATTCTAACCTCTACTTCAAGGTTATGAATGATGAACCAGTTATATTGTTGTTGTATGTGGATGACTTAATCTTGACTAGAGAAGAAAATCTCATCACTGAATGTTAGAAGAAGCTCGCTGCAGAATTTGAGATGAAAGACCTTGGCCTAATGCATTATTTCTTAGGTCTTGAGGTATGGCAGAGTCTAGAGAGGATCTTCCTTAACCAAGGGAAGTATGCAGTTGAAATCCTGAAGAGATTTTATATGTTGGAGTGCAAGTCCATGAATACACCCATGAAAACCAAGTTGAAGCTCCTGGTCGACACTTCGTCAAAATTGATTGATGCTATGTTGTATAGATAGATCATTGGATCATTGATGTATCTGATGAACACCAGACCAGATATTGGTTTTGATGTGAACACCTTGACTCAGTTTCTGGTAGAACCCAGACATGTTCACCTAGTTGCTGCAAAACATGTGATGAGGTACCTTAAGGGTACAGTAGATTGTGGTCTCAGTTATGATGGAGATCGTGACTTCAGACTGAGTGGGTACACTGATTTAGATTGGGCTAGAAGTGTCTCTGATAGGAAGAGCACTTCAGGATGTTGTTTCAGTCTGGGGTCAGCCATGATCTCATGGTAGAGTAGGAAGCAATCAAGCATTGCTCTCAACACAGCGAAAGCAAAATACATTGTTGTGTGTTCTGCCAGTTGTGAAGCCATATGGCTTCGGAAGTTGTTGACAATTGTATTCGACCTAGAGATGGAAGCAACCATGATCCTATGTGATAACCAGAGCTGCATAAAGATGAAAGAGAATCTTGTATTTCATGACAAGTAAAAACACATAGAGATCTGATATAACTACATCCATGACATGGTGCAGAGAGGATCCATAAAGCTACAATATGTTAGCACGGATGAACAGGTTGTTGATGTGTTGACCAAGCCTCTATCTCATGTAAAGTTTGAGCACTTTCGAGATAAGCTTGGTATAGCCCGAAAGGACCTCCCTCGAAAGGGGGAGTAGTGTTGTGATGCCAGCTTAATTGTTGTGATGATGTGTCAACTTAATTGTTGTGATGATGTGCCAGCTTAATTTTTGTGATGATGTGCCAGCCTCAAGCTGTGATGATGTGCCAGCCTCGTGATGTGATGATAATGTATTAGTTTTTATACTAATCCATGTTGATGCAAATGATGATACCATTCCATCTCTCTGTTGACACTGGTGATATTGATGATGAGAAAAACTTTCGATGATTTATATATACGCCAGTCAGTGTTCCAAGATGTTGATGATGATGTTGTCATCTCTCTCGCCTAATGTTGTTGTAGAATACCCTTCTTGTTAAGGGGGAGTGTTGAAATATTGTAACTGCAAAGAGTATTCTATTTATTATTGATGTATCATTCATTAGATCAATCCCCTTTTGTGGATTGATCATATTGGGTATTGTAAATGACCAAATCCCCTTTTGTGGATTCGTCAAACCCTAATTGTAATAGGCTAAATGAGAATTCAACCCCAGAATATATTAAAAGTGGCTATAACCACCCAGAAGGAGAAGTCGGCCCTGCCAGTGAAAAGACACCTCAGTTCAGCGCCTGCCAGATTGTATAAATAAGAGAGGCTAGTGCCTCATTTGATCAATCACTCACTTGTTCATTAGAGCGCAAGTTTGGAGCTGCAGTTGGAGAAGAAGGAAGAGAGAGAGAGGCGCATTCTTGGGAGAGGACTTTCTGTATTGTTTGAGTTATCTCTTGGCATTGTATTGGTTATCTATATTAAGGAAGTTTTTGTTGGGTTTTCTCCCCCATGAGAGTTTCCCAGGATAAATGATGTGTCTCTTGTGATTGTGTATTACTCAGTGATCCTATCTATGCTATGGTTATCTAGTGAATTGAAAAGAAACCTAATAATAGCTTAAACCTTAACAACATTGATGTGAATGTTTTCCCTTTTCTCTAAGAACTTCACGTTAAATGTGTTAAGGCCCTAACCCGCACATAGGTAGATCAATGTATTCGGATGTAAAAAAGGTCAATATTAATAAGGCCTTTCAATAAAATAGAATAAGGCGGATGTAAGAAGACCTAATAGAAGCTTCCGCTTCTAGAAGGATCTTCCTCTAGATGTTTCTCTTAATAGACATATTTAGTATAAATAAGGGTCGAGGGTATGAAAACCCTAGCTTGAATATTATTGTAACAGAGCACTGCTCGATTGGAGGTTTCCCCCTCGAAGAGGCCAGTGAACATTGCTTTCTGAATCAAAGTGCTATTTCTATTGCTATTCTTATATCATTTATGTGTTATTGTGAAGATTATGCTAGATATTTTACTATTATTCTGCCATTTCTAGCATTTTATTTTTGTTCTGCATATTTTATATATCTGGCATCTTACAAGTGGTATCAGAGCACTTTCCTTGGCAGAAATTGTGGGTATTTTTTTTTCAGGGTAGAGACGTATTCTGGCATCTTTAAGCCACAGAGATCTATCATTACGCGCATAAACCCGCGGTTGAGGGATTCATACACGTAGGAAATATGAGTGGTTCTTAAGCGCACATCTGTTGGCCACCCTTGTAACCCCTGTTGGTACCCCTTCGAGTGGTAGCGCATCAGACAGCACCTGTGTACGGATCGGCCTAGATTTCCTAAAGCCCTCTTTAGATAAACCTATCGGCCGCCAGACTGCCATAGTGTCACCGAGAACAACACTCGGGAAGATACTCTCTAGTACCTGGGTAGTCGGGTAGTACGGCTAAGGGTACGGTCTATCCTCCTTAGTTAGTGCCCTGAGATATTGGGACGAGTACTACTGTTGGACCCCGCACGTATA
>ML814094.1:88728-98781 GCA_009831015.1 Picea engelmannii | reverse complement strand
TAATCATATTCCCACGCAAATTGGTATATTAGATCCTTGCAATCACATTTTAAAATATATAATTGCACATGACTTTTAGCAGTCAACACTTGCCCAATTTTTGTATAAAGTCTTCTCTAAACATTGAAGTGAAAGGTAAGGTAATTGTTCTAGAATCTCTCATGGTTTATACTTATTTTATTTTTCACTTTGAAGTTATTGGTTGCTGAAGAATTTTTCCTGTTTTAGATAGGTTTTTTTCCAAATAAAAGTTATAATTTATATTAGAATAATATCTTATAAAATTGGGTGAACCTGTTAACTTGATTTGACAATCTTACACACTCAAAACAATAGATTTGACAATCTTACACACTCAAAACATTATTTAGTTAGGAAAAACTATTTTATCACTATAATTATTCCTAACTTGTTTTTAGCAAGGTTATTATAAATTACACACTCACTCAAAACATAACATTATTGATTTAGTTAAGAAAAATTATTTTATCAGTATAATTATTCCTAATTTGTTTTTAGTAAGGTTATTATAAATTTAAAAAAAAATATTGATTGTGAATTTTTCAAATATCCCTTTTAAAATTTATTTTGATAGTTGTTTTTATTAAATATAAATTAGATCATAGAGATTAATGAGGGAAGATGATCAAAATATGTTGTTATTGTCCCATATATAATTATTACTTAAAAAGTCTTGAAAAAGGTTCAACGATCTCCTTTGGTTGATTTGTATAAATATTTGGAGATCGATGATCTTGTTGAAATTTCTAAATAATATGAATAGTATTGTGAACAATGTTTTTTACTACTTGAAAGTTGAAATGTTGCATTTTGTTGTAAATTATAAATATCATGTACTTCAAATCACCAAATGTAGATTTTTCATGAGGAATTATTGTTGTTGGAGCATTATGTGTAAAGTATGATCATAATTGAGATTCACATTAAACCTAGGTTTTTTATAATCTTAGAAGTGACAAGACGGCTAGCATTAATGTTGTCAATAAAGGTCAATTGTTTCTTTGAATTGATAATATGTTGGTTGATAGCATAGATGGTAGTGAGTTGGTTGGAGAATATCTAAATTTACGGGTTGGAGATGTGGAAAAAATGACAAATATATCCAGCAATAGCATGGAGTCTTTCACAATTCAACATAATTATTACTAGTGCTCTTGGATTTTATTCCTTGCAATTTTTAAATTGTGCCACACATTTTGAGTGAACCATTCACTCATCACCATAACAAAGAAAGATCAAAAGAGTAGAGTATCAACTTTTATACAACTTTGAACTTTGAGGGAAAACTTTACGGTAGCTTGGAAGAGGGTTTTGTGACCATTAAATAGTATAGGATTAGAGAGGAGAAAAGGATGAACTACTCTTGTTCTCAATCACTAATCAGTTATATTTCCTCTCTGCCTTGGAGTTCAATTTCATTTATTAGGTCTCTAATATCCTCTTGATGCCTCTTGGTGCAACTATAAGGTAATGGTCGCACACCACAAGGTAAGTATGCCTAGACTTAAACCACACAAGTTACTTAGCAAAAAATTATTTGGAGCAGAAATAACATCATGTTCATTGAGTGTTCCCAAAATAAAACAACATAAGTTACTTATCAGTGAAGTGTTCGAGAACATAAATACATTCACCAACATACAAGACATAATGTAAAATACACACAACAATGTATATTTAGAAGGGACTGCTCATTCTCTTTATTCATCATAGGTTAGAATACATATAGTGTAATATATCTCAACTTAAAAAAATTCCACTCTCTCTTGCATCCTCACTTCTATCTACAGATTTTAAAACCCTTGTGTGTATGTCCTTTGCACATAGTTAGCAACTTGGGACTTGTTTTCTCGACTCTAAGATCTTATGCTTCCACATACATTTTGCCTCATTCATACCATATTCCTCTTCTAGAAACCAATCGTGCTCAAATGTCAATCCTTCTCTCACAATGACCAACCCTCTACATCCATTGTTTTTTTCCTTTGAGATCTAACTTGTTCTCTTACATAACAAACTCACTTCAATGCCTTGGAGCCAATCTCCCATCTCTTGCACCCACCTTAATTCCTTCACATTGCAATGTTTTATCTTCATTTCCTTAAACCTTTGGGCTTCTTAATACTCATAGTAATACATTCTTTTTTGTCTCTTCTAATTTTTTTGTCTTTTCTTAGCTTGACTTTATTTCCATATACATCAACAACCCATGGGGGTTCAGTAAATAAGCAATAATTATACCACATGAGTTTATATTGAAGGATTTTAAATTCTAAAAAATAGAATAAATTTATTACCTAATATATAGGGGTCATGAGGTTTTGGTATCAAAGTGGGGGTGGTTTGAATATGTGTGAAGAGTGCATGAATATGTATTATCTACATTTTGTTTTTTATCCTAAAATATTTGCTCTTACCCATATTCATATTTGACTCTATAAAATTTCAACAACTTTAAAAAAATTTGTTATCTCATCATATTAGAAATATAAATAAAAAAAATATTAAAAATGTCTTGTTAAAAATAGACTCCTCAAATATTTAATGAAAATTATAGATATTTTTTTAATATCCACAAACACACGTGTTATGTTCATCAAGTAAATTTCCTTATACTAAATATTATAAATAAATATATATATGTGACCATGAGGGGTAGGGTTAAGAGATGAGTGAAAGTTAACCCAAGGTACCTACCACTTTGGCTACTTTAATGGCTCTTTAATTTGTAGAGTATTATATAACGGAGACTTTGTATGAATGAATAAAGATTTAAAGAATAATGTAGTAAGTGAGTAAATATAGATTTATGTAGAAGATTCGTTATTAAATGAGAACAACTCAGCTCCTTAAATGATATAGGTAAAAAACATAACGCAAATAGGAATCAAATATTGAGGATAAGGATAAATGAGATAACTATTGCGTTAAAGCGTGCTAAACAGTAGCCGTCGGCTCATAGGTTTGGTTGGTTAATGGAGTTGGAGATAACTGTTAGGGATTTGTTTGAAGCGTGAGAAGCGGGTAGCAGGATGACTCCTAAAACGACTGCAGTGCACGAGTAAGGCACGTAATCTCCTGTCAAAGTTTTGCGAGCTAAGCGATTCGAACTTGTGACGTACGTATTAACTGCGATGCGATCCATCTTTTCTCGTTCTGTGGCATATTTTAATGCAATACCCGTAATGGTGTGTAGAATATTGGTGTATTTTAGCTGCAAGAACAGCTCATTCTTCCTCATCTTCTGCGCTTTTTACTTGGAGAGGAATTATAACCGTGTTCTGATGGGTGCCAATTCATTCGCGAATGGAGGAGGTCGAGGGGGAGGATGAAGGAGAAGGGAGAAGGCAGTGAAATAATTCAAGCTGGTAGACCCCAGCACTTTCGTCTGCCGCAGCACCAGTCCGACTCAATGCTTCCTCAATTTCTCGCTTCTCTGACCAAAGAATCTCCTCATTTCCAGACTTCGCAACCATATGAAAATGAGTCCCAGCAGTCCAGGGATCAAACCCCGCCCCTACCCACCACCGTAGCCAACAAGCCGAAGGACATTGGTGAATTTTCTTCTGATTTACCCCACCTGGTTGCCTCGCCCATTTCCAGCAGGCCGCCTGCAGTGACTGGCAGCGATGGCGTTTTTAAACAGGCGATACACGGCCCCGACGAGAACAACAACAACAATAACGCGGCGGACCTTGGAGACGATGACGCTTTTGGCGGATCCGGAGGGAGCCGATGGCCGAGGCAAGAAACCCTCGCCCTTCTCAAAATTCGATCAGAAATGGACGCCGCTTTCCGCGATGCATCCCTCAAAGCTCCTCTCTGGGACGAGGTTTCAAGGTAAGATTCTTCCTGATTTTTCCTTACCTTGTCCTTCAAAGCAAAGAATCAACCTCTGTAACTTTATTATTTTGCGTCCTCGAGAATCTCCTGAAAGAGAAACAAAGAATTCTTTGCCACGGCATTAATTGATTGCATTTTCAACCAAGCCAGCAATGCCTTTCCTTACTAGCTCAGATTTCAAGAATAGCTTAATAGCCAATTAGACCGGTCACAGATTCACTGTGTATTTCGTACACTAAACGGCTAGGATATGACAGATGTATTAGGAGACTGTACCAGAGACAATTGGAAAACCACAAATAATGAGCAAAATTATAGTTGTCTGTGATATCGAGGCCCAGAGTACATCTCGATTACGGCGGCGCCGTGTCCCTGAAATGTCGACATTCCTGTTCCTTGCGATCAAAGTCGAGCTTTAACCAGATCAACGGCCCTTGTTCAAGGCCCTTCAAAACTCAAGCCCGTGAAGAATTCTTCTAGTATAGATTTAAACATAATTGAAGCTTTATTTAGATTTTGATCTTTAATCTCTAACCAAACGAATGAAATTCAGCAAACAAAAAACCTAATGCAAAACTCAAGCCCGTGAAGAATTCTTCTAGTGCTCATAGATTTAAACATAATTGAAGCTTTATTTAGATTTTGATCTTTAATCTTTAACCAAACGAACGAAATTCAGCAAATAGAAAAACCTATATGCCTGCCGATCCCTTTCGAATCTATACTAATGTTTTTCTTGCTTATTGTTACAAAATAGGAAGCTGTGCTTCCGAGTCGGTACGTTTTGTATTCTTCCGAGTTAAAAAAAAAGAGGCTTGATAATGTGATTCCGTGCTGTTGTTGAATGTGTGGACAACTAGGAAGCTCGCGGAGTTAGGGTTTCATAGAAATGCTAAAAAATGCAAAGAAAAATTCGAAAATGTGAACAAGTACTACAAGAGGACTAAAGCGGGAAGGTCTGGCCGACAAGACGGGAAAACCTACAAGTTCTTCAACCAGCTGGAGGCCTTGTATGGCAACACTGACGACACCGCCATTGTGGACAACAACACAAGCAGAAACAACAATATCATGGCCGCTTCTGGATCCAGTCGCGAGTTTCAGGCCACGCCCAGTCCTCCTGCTGCTGCTGCTACAAATAGATCAGAAGAGACACAAGTTCCGGAAGAGAAAAAACCTCCTGCTGCTACAGAGCTGAGTCCCATGAGTTTTTCGACCGAGTCGTCCGATGAGACACATGATGACAATAATATTTCAGAGACGCGGAGCAGCAGAAAAAGAAAGCGGATTACCACCAAGAAAATGATGAGATTCGTCGAGAAACTGATGGAAAGAGTCATGGAGAAGCAAGAAACGATGCAGCAGAGATTTCTTGAAATGATCGATAAACGCGAGCAGGATAGGATGATCCGTGAAGAAGCTTGGAGGCGGCAAGAGAATGTCAGGTTGAATAGAGAAATCGAACTGAGGTCGCAGGAACGAGCTCTCTCGGCCTCAAGAGATAGAGCAGTCATTGCCTTTCTCCAAAAAGTTACAGGTCAGACACTGCATCTTCCTGATCAGTTTCCTGTTTCGCAGCCTCTATCCCCAGTGCCGGCTCAGCAAATTCATCCGCGCCCCGATGAGATCAATAAAGATAATAACGAAACAGACAGCTTGGATCCAAACAGCAAGCGGTGGCCTAAGCAGGAAGTCCATGGACTGATCAAACTGAGGAGCGCACTGGAACCTAGGTTTCACGATTCTGGACCTAAAGCTCAGCTGTGGGACCAAATATCGGCAGAAATGGCAGCCATGGGATATCATCGCAGCGCCAAAAGATGCAAGGAAAAGTGGGAAAATATCAATAAGTATTTCAGAAAAGCCAAAGAAAGTAACAGAGAACGCCCCGGGAATAACAATACTTGTCCATATTTCTACCAATTGGACGCCCTGTACACCAAGGGGATTCTCAGATACTCTAATTCGGAAAAGCTCAACAGGACTCGAGACCAAGACCAGCAGCAAGAGGAGCTCCTGGAGCAAACCACCTGCGGAAGCAGCAGAGACGATCAGAGTCCAGGCCACGACGGGGACAACGAAATCCTGGCCATCATGCCACCGCCATCCATCACTACCGCTCCGCCTCCATCTAATTTCTTCTCTGCGGATCAGCCAGAAGATCACGTCAATGGCAACCAAGCGGCGGCTCCAATGAAGGCAATGTTTTCTACAGTTTCGGAAGGATTATTAGGAAATAGCCCTTCCAAGCCAGATTCAACGACTATCATGATGTTTCAAAACATCTCTCAATCAGCTCCAACGCTCTCGACAACCATAGCAGTTGAAGATGATAAGAACAAGGACGAGAAACAGGCAGATCTCGATTTACCTTACGGTGTTTATGGTGACAGGACGGTTAATTCGGCCTCCAATGTACCCAGGGATTCTTCTTCGACATTCATGGCAATGGTCGTCGATCCGCCACAGTTCACCATGCCTGGATCATCTCAAGCCGACTAATCTATTTGAATGATTTGTCGATTAATGAAATGTTTGTATTGAGGTTTTCATGTACCATATGTATCAGTAGTCGCGCGGGGCCACTAGCGGAACTGAACCAGCTGGTTTATCCTGAATATAGACGGACATTTGTTCAGGTCGCAGTAATAATGGCTATATGTAATAAGCCATCTCATCTCATGCTTTATTATTGTTGGTGTCTGTCAGGTCTTTGTTTGTGTCTGAGAGTGGTAGAACAGATTAAATTAGGAAACCTGGCCCTTCAGGCCTGCACTGGACTCTTGTTTATCAGGCCAGGCTGCGTCTAGTTTGTTTGTGTTTTATGTTTAACTCTTAGATTCTAAGCTTAGTGGTTATCTCTATGATTGACCTTGCAGGCGTGGGAGAGAGACCGGATTAAGGGTTTCCTTTAGATATGCCTGTTTGTATTTGTCGATGCAGGAAATTGATTGGTTATTTTTATTGCCCAGAATTCAGATGGCTTGCAGCTGTCGTCTCGTCTGCCAAGTGCAAATTCTTTCAGTTGTTCCGTTTATGGAATCTGCAGAGAAACCTGACAAACGTCACATGGGCGATAACGTCTTCTTGTGCGGTATGTTTAACATTTTTCCCTGAATGGTGTCTCCCAGAATCTTGTGCAACTTGTCGCGTTGTTTAATTCTTCCATACACAAACGAACACGGATGACAAAGTTTGTTGGCATTTGCGTGGCCTTTCAAAATAGGAAAATTATTGTTTATTATTTATGAATAATAAATACAAGGTGTTGAAACCGTGACATCTAAACATGTAAACGCAAATAATTGTTTTGACTTGACGCGTTCTTCTCTTCTCATTTTGCGGGCTTTCTATCGATCCCCGCGCGCATGCGTGCGGTGCATTCAGCACGCTTTGCTTTCCCTTTATCCAATCCAATTGGAAAGGTTGTAAATGCTCGTACTCGGATTATGTGACATTCAACATCAAAATCTGCAATATATTTGTGAGCCATTTCGTTGGAAATTCAGTATTTAAAATATTTGTGCGCCAATTCATTGGAAATTCAGCATTTAAACATTTGAAACTGTGCATGATAAGGAAATCAGTTTTAGACATTGACAGAAGCCAAAACTCTTCAGAACTTCCTAATTCAGTATTTAAACATTTGAGACTGTGCATGATAAGGAAATCAGTTTTATACATTGACAGAAGCCAGAACTCTTCAGAACTTCAAGGATTATAAGATCGTCCATGTAAGGACATTAACTGAGCTAACTAATTCGTTCAAGCTGACAAACAACAATCACATCTACAGATATGGTTTGTTGTACCCACAGTTATGAGAAGGATGATTGAAAATTTGCTTTGACATATCTTAGTTAGTAATGTGTACTAAACAGTATACCATTTAATTAGATATTTGCTTCACTATCATGCCTGCACATCTAATATACATTTACTGGTCTCTATTTTATTGAACACCATAATAATTTTAGGTGCAGATTGTTTGTCTCTTTCCAGAATTTTTTTAAGGTGGATTATCCACATCTTATCTTTTAATATGTGCACTCAACAGTGTACCCTTTAATTGGATATTTGCTGATATGGTATATATCAAATGTGCAATGCCTTCTAATGTGATAATATATATATACTGACTTATATATTATTAAACCTCCTACTTTTAGGTGGTGCATACCGTTTTTCACTTTAGACAATATTTTTTTTTATTATAAGTTTTTATTTTAAGAAGTATTAGATAAGTTTTTATTTTAAGAAACATTATTATTTGTATCATACATTTGACATTTACTTTATTATCTCATAATTTCATTTACTTTGTTATTTCATATTCATAAATTTTTTGTATTTATTGTCTCATACTCTTTTGAATAATTATTAAATAAATGTATAAATTTATTTTTTTTTTAATTTATTATAATAAGATAGTTTTATTTCAATTTATTCATTTTTACATGTTTTGAGAGATAATCTAGTAATCTTAATCCCTGATTCTTAAATAAATTGAATGTTTTTTTTCTTCATATTTGTTATCGAAGTTCTATGATAATTAATATACATCCTTCAATAGAGTAATAAATGTTGTATAAGTTGGGATATATACAACATTTAGATACAATGGTATATGGGGTTGCATATTGTTTGTCACACTCTCTATATCTACAATTCTAGGCCACACTCTATCTCTTCTACACTTCTAAAGACATCTCACTCATAGGCAAAAAGATCTTAGGATAGGTGGAAGAAGTGGTCAACCACCATATATGAGAGCAAGTGTAGTAAAGACATCTAGGACATAAGCAAGATTCAAAGAATTATTAGAAACTTTCACAAAGATCTAAAAACCCTATGCATAATCCAAACACCTCCAAAAGTTGTTTGAGAGTTGAATCCTTAGAACAACCGTTTATATAAAATGTAATCTTAGTCAATTATTACAAATAGCATGATTAGTTTTCCATTAAATATGGACAAAACATATATACATTTTAAGAAAACACTATAGAGACACTTTCAACATCATTCTTGCAAAAAAACTAACAATCTAATTTTGGTATTTCTATCAGCTAAGGTCTTAAAGTAAAAAAATCACTAACCTATAAATTAAATTTAAAAATAACTTCCTAACAAATATATTAACAATGTTTAAAACTGAATTTTTGTTTCTTTAACCATGATAAGGAAAATAATAAATATTTTAATGATCATTTCAAAACCTGTGCACTAGATGTGTTTATATTAAAATATTCTTAGTTCTACATCATAATATAGACCACTAAATCCCTACATTTACATTTAGTTATTATTTCTGTTCTAAGGCTTTTGCGACCATTGTTTTGATCACATAATTCTTTGGGATTAATCGCATAGGTTTTTTATTTTTATTTTGGACGTTTCAGACCAAACTAGTATGGTCCATCATCAAGAAAACATTTGTCATTATCAAAGTTTAATACAATTAAAATGCCAATCACTTGTTGTATTTAGAAATTTCCTTATGCTAAATATTATATTAAGTTTTTGTCATGTATGCTCTTTCTAGATCAGCATAACTAAATCCTAGATCAGCCTAGCTAAATGAGGTATTTTTCTTCTATTTAACAGTATCTTGATTGGTGCAAAGATGAAAATGTTGAATATATTCACTATAAAAAAATTTATAATAAGCTAATAATTTATTTTTTTTTGTTAATCATTAATTAAAAATACATAGTGATGGAATAGTACAAGATACATCCCTATTAAATATTAAGGGTAAGACAAAATATAATCTAATTGCATGTAACATTATCATTATAATCTAACACAACCATAGAAAAAGTCATGTATTTAAATGACATCTTAATCTCTATTATTTATCAATTGTTAAAGCACGCTGTATAGAATTGAAAATTCTTTTATTGTCAATATTATTTTAACAAAACCATAATATACCACTACACATGTTCTTGAGATAGTCTTCATCGAAATATTGGGATCAACATTTCCTTGAAGGGTTGCAACATTTTTTTTTGGTGATGGTCTCATATTTATGCATTAGATAGAAAACATATTTATCTCCTTCATATTGTATTTATAATGCTATCTAGTTAATTCTATGGGAGGATCGATTAAATCCCAAGGGAACATGTGTGGAAAGATGAATGTGTATCATGTTAACGTTTTTAGGATATTGAGTGGTTTGTT
>ML814094.1:67684-84468 GCA_009831015.1 Picea engelmannii | reverse complement strand
CCCTAAGAATCTATCCTCTATTTGAGTTTGAATGGTATCTTTGATTTTTTTATCAATCATTGCCTCTAGCTCTATTTTGAGTTTTATGTCTCTTTCTTCACTCCTTTTTTCTAATGTTTCTAACTCTATTTGGATTTTGGCATTTCTCTCTCTCTTTTTTTTGTTTTTCTACTGATTCCATATAATCGTAAAGGATCTCTAGGGTGATTTTGGGGGGCCTCCCCTTGTTAGGGTGAGTTTTTGGAATAGGTGGTGGAGTGCTCATATTGAAAAGAAGAGAAAAAAGATGTAACAATTATTATTAAGGATTGACTTTATCTCTCAAATCAACTTTTACTTCTGAAATATAAAATAAAAAAATAAATAAAATATATTTAAATCTCTTTACGTAAAATTAAAATTGAATCAAAGTAAAAAGTGACTCACCTCATTTCAGATGTCCAAATGTTCAACCCTTTGAAGAAGCCAAAAAATAATTTCTGAAGACGATAGAGAAGTCCAGAGAAACTACAAAGATTATTCTAGGTAAAAAAGGTAAAAACTACAAAGATTATTCCCGTTCAAAACCCTAGATATATAATCTTAGAAACAAAATATCTCATAAAAAATAAATAAACAAATAAGTATTATTCTTGTTCAAAACCCTAGATATATAATCTTAGAAATTAAAATATTATATAATCTTAAAAAAAAAAAAAAAAACCAGAGAAGTATTATTCTCGTTCAAAACCGCAGAGATATAATTTCAAAACCGTAGAGATCTACTATGCTCGTTCCAAACTGCGTAGAAATATTAATTTTAAAACCGCAGAGAAGTAGTATTCCCATTCAAAACAGCGAATAAATATTATTTCCGTTCAAAACCGCAGAGAAATATTATTCCCATTCAAAACCTCATAAATAAAGCAATAAAACAATAATTGTTTTAATTGTTTTAACCCATCTCAACACATATATTGAAAATAAAACCTCACATATTTTAACACATCTCAACATACATATATAAACCAATAGAGATAAACTATCAAGAAACAAAAATATAAGTCATTCACGGATCTGTATTTTAAGTTAGATAATAAGATAGACAGTTCATTTCCTCTTAATTCAAGAATACATAAACACGGAAACTTAAATACCAAAAAAAACATATAGCATTGGGTTTAAGGAGCCCAAAGTTCCTATTACGGTTTAGCTTAATTACATATAAAACAAGCTCTTACTCGATTGTCTTTTACTTTGCAATCCTTGTCAAGTTTATACATTTCAATAACTAAGTGTGTACCATTTAAGTTCACAAAAATATCAATATAATTGTGATAATTTTCTCTTGGAAAAAGTACATAAGAATATATGCATATTACATTTATAGTAAATTTTTGTCAAGTTTATATATTTCAATCATTATGTGTACCATTTAAGTCCACAAAAATGTCAATATAATTGCGATAATTTTCTCTTGGAAAAAGTCCACAAAAATATGTGCATATTACATTTATAATAAAACGAGAAAGTACTTAGAATGTACATCTAAATCACAAAACATAATCAAAATACAATAAATAATACATATAATTAGACAGTATAAAGGGTTGTTTCTAGTGCTAATCTTTGCTCAACACTTTCCAACACTAAAAATATGCTTCATAACAAAGCGTATCTAGATCAATACTATCTAGCTATGAATGAAGAGGAGTGGAAGTGATGTTATAGGTAAGGACTTCTGAATATGATTTGGGATGAAAAGGAAGTCAAAATCTGGCTATAATTCTATGATATTAATCACATGTACACCAAAAGGTTGTCACAAAAGCAAGATTCAATTGTATATATTGGAAAATTTGGTGTAAGTTAGAGTGCCAACAATTTGGAGTTAACTATCAATCAAAAATTAAAAGGCATAAAAAACCTCAAGCTAGCATATATAATGGTCAATTGTGTTGTAATAAAAAATGCTAATCTAGCATATAGGTCTAGTGTTGGTATCCTTGTACGCTGTATGAACAATTTCAATAGAAGTACTAACAATATTGTTTTGCATCTTTGTCTCTCTCAAATGAGATAGCTGGCATTGAAATGTGTGAGTTGTATCTCCAAATCTAGAACGAAGTAAAGTTGGACTACTAAAACTTTGTAAACTGCAATGTTCTCAAAATCTATATTATTCTATAAAATCTCAGTATCAATCTTCCAAACATCTACTTCTTTCATGATCAAT
Source organism: Picea engelmannii (assembly GCA_009831015.1). Lineage (NCBI taxonomy): Eukaryota > Viridiplantae > Streptophyta > Pinopsida > Pinales > Pinaceae > Picea > Picea engelmannii. The sequence goes on along the minus strand of ML814094.1, from coordinate 82,253 downwards.
AATAAATGTGTAACACCATTTTAATAGTGTTGATTTATCCTATAAACTAACAATAAGCTATTGAAATTAAAATGCATCATATTCATATTACAATAAACCACGATATCCCTTAAATCTATAAATAGTATTTAAGAGAGAAGTGAGCACCTTTGCAAAAGAAGCTTATTTTACTACAATAAACCACATACAAAAACAAGGGTTGAAGAGTGATTTTTGTGCAATCTTGAAACTACATTCAAAAAGGGTTGATGAGTTGTCACATTGTTGCAGAAATAACGACAATATTGTGGATTTATTGTTTATAGTTTAATAAGTCATGGAGTAAAAGAAAATCACTACATTTCTAATTTCAAATTATGGTTTCTATTATGGTCTCTATTTATAGAGTAAAAAAAAAATCACTACATTTCTAATTTCAAATTATGATTTCTTAATAAATATAGTAATAAAGGAGAAGATAATAATCATTCCTTAGAACATAATTTACTCTATTCAATTGGGGGAAAAGAGCACGGTCGGGCGGGTGCTGGGAGATTTGACCTAGCCACTTACAGAGCTTGTTCCATGGCTATCCCTGAGGGCGGGGAACCAGGCGTTCCTCCCCCTCACACCAATGCATTTCGCAACCTGCTGACCAGACAAGGAAAGAAATCCACAGACGTTGCGCCCCCAAGCTTCGTAAAACATTTAGAAACGGTCCCTGAAATCGTCCTACCTCCGGATCAGCCAATGAGAGTTGCGGTCTCGTTAGCTGAGCGAGGGTTGGTGGGTCAGTTCATGGGCCTCTGGCCATCCACCAAAACCTCAGACAATTGGATACAAAGGAACTGGAGACCTTTAATCCAGAACAGTGTTACCTGCTATGCAGTAGGCAGAGGTTATTACATTTTTGAGTTCATTTCAGAAGCTGATCGGGACTTGATTTTAGGAACGGACCGTATTTCATGGGCCCCCAAGTCCTCTACCTGAATCGGTGGCACCCGAGTTTTGATCCGGAGTCGGAGGTCCCCAAGGAAGTCCCGGTCTGGGTGAGGCTCCCAAACCTCCCAATCCATTGCTGGAACAACTCCTCGCTTCAGGCAATCGGCAACGGTCTTGGGAATTACATCGATAAGGCGGATCCAAAAGATCAGTATTCGTGTGCTCGTATCTGTGTAGAGGTGAACCTGGAGGTAGGGCTCCCAGAGGCAGTCAAGTTAAAAGTAGGGGAATGGCAACACTATAAAAAACTAGACTATGAACAACTGTCGTTTAAGTGCCGGGGATGTCACGAATACAGGCATTTTCAGAGAAATTGTCCCAAAGATCTGGGCGCGGCAAAAGACGCAAGTGAAGGATGGAAACAGGTAGGTAAGACAAAACCCAACTCAAGAACAAAGGGCCCAAGACCAGGGAAATCAGATCGGGCACTTCAAGTAGAGTTAGGCTCCAACCAGGAAGCACGGGACAGTAACAAGGGTTCAGAAGATGGAAAAACAAATGGAACTACAGCAGGGATCACAGATCCAAGTCATTCAGAGGAGCCCGAGCCACAGCGACCAACCTCGGATCCAGTGGAAATCTCGGCGCAGGGAAAATGGATAGTCCAAGTGCAAGATCCTAGAGAGCCAGGGGAAGTGCATGCAAGGGAGGAGGGCGAGATCCACTCGTAAAGTAGCAGTGAGGAAGACAGCAACATAGAACTCACCCCGAAAAAACTAAGAAGAGGAAGGAAATCTAAAATAGTAGAGCGGGAAAAAGAGACATACAAGGACGTTTTGAATGGATCACAACCAACCCTCAAGCAGTTAATCAACGTCAGACAGACCAGGAAGAAATCCAAGGCCTTCCAGGAAGGCCAACAATCCCCATCAGGTAATCAATGAAATTGGTGTCTTGGAACTGCAGAGGTTTCAGGAGCACACCTAAGGAAGAAGCACTAAAAGACATTATCAAAAACGCTAAAGCCGAGATCCTACTGATCCAAGAAACCAAGATGGAGGGACGCGATTTCCTCCAGAAAGTCAAAGCAAGATGGAATGTCAGTAGTGGTATTGCAGAAAGTGCCAGAGGGGCATCGGGCGGCCTTGGCACGATATGGAACTCCAAAAAATATGACCTACGCAAACATGAAAATCGCAAACATTTGATCTACACCAGCCTGGTCCATTTGGAGACCGGGAGACAAGTAAGTCTTTTTAATCTCTATGTTCCTGTATTGCCAGAAGATAAAATCTCTTGCTAGGAAACCTTAAGAGACTTCATGCAAGACAACGCATTGGATACTATCATCCTTGGGGGCGACCTGAATCTAACCCTCTCGGCAACCGGAAAAAAGGGAGGCTCAAGAGTTAGGGATCAAGCAAGGGAATGGGTAGAGGACATTATGTCTATCTGGGAGCTGGAGGATATAAAGCCAGCAAAAGGTAAGTTCACCTGGTCAAACAAGAGGGTGGGGCCAGGGCATATCGCAGCAAGACTGGACAGATTCCTTGTCCAAAGCTCCTTCCTTGTCTTAGGGTTAAATATAGACTCTGCTATTCTCCCTCACAGCGTGTCAGATCATAAGCCAATCTCTTTAAGTCTGACTTCTGACTATAACCTGGGGCCAATCCCCTTTCGCTTCAACCCAAGATGGATCCAAGAAGAGATCTACCCTGCCCTGGTGGCCAGAATATGGAACGAGCCAGTTTTAGGCTCCCCCTTTTACGTCTGGGAAGAAAAACTTCGGAAGTTAAAAAGAGCATTAAAAGAGTGGGCCAAAACTTTACCGAATCCCATCTCCAAACGCCTAGAAGCACAACATCACTTAGAGGCTTATCAGCTGGAAATGGAAAATGTGGAACCCTCAGAAGAATCTCTGCAGCAAGAAGCAAGGCTGCAAAAAGACTGGCACCAAGCTTGCAGAGAAGAGGAGAAACATTGGCAGCAGAAATCGAGGTGTCTCTGGCTCGAAGCAGGGGACAAAAACACCGCCTACTTTCACAAGCAAGCGGAGGCCAGGAAGCAGTTCAAAACGGTAACAGAAATCCGCACCCAAGGACAGATTATAACAGACTTTGAAGGCATTAAGGAGGTAGCGATGCAAACTTTTGAATCACTCTATACAGAGCCACATCTATAAGCAAGCGATCCAGCCTCCTATCCATTGAATTTGATCCAGGAAAAGATACAAGAAGAGGTTAATAGAAAATTAGTCAGGGAAATAGACCAACATGAAATTAAAGAGGCCCTGGATCAACTGCATCCGGATAAAGCCCCTGGTCCTGATGGTTTTACGGCCATATTTTACCAACATGGGTGGAATATCATCAAATCTGACCTCACAAAACTCATCAAGAAGTCTCAAGCTTGTGCCAAAATCGGAGGAGGGACTAATTCTTCATTCTTAGCATTACTTCCAAAGGAAAAAGGAGAGGCCAACTTCGATAGATTCCAGCCTATCTCCTTATGTAACACCAGCTATAAGATTCTTACCAAACTCATAGCGAACAGACTTCAAAACATCCTCCCTGCCATTATCCCGGAAAACCAAGGAGGATTCATAAAAGGAAGGAGCATAACGGACAATATCATCCTCGTCCAAGAGGCACTTCATTCAAGCCTTCGATGGAAAGACAAAGGTATGATTGTCAAACTCGATCTCTCAAATGCATTTGATAGGGTAAGGCACACTTTTTTGTTTCAAGTGATGGAACGTTTTGGGTTCGCGCCCTCCTTCATAAGCTGGATTAGAGCTTGTATCTCAGGACCATGGATAGCTCCTTTGGTAAATGGAAGAGCCACAAGGTTTTTCCAAGCCTCAAGAGGCCTCCGGCAAGGATGCCCCCTCTCCCCTCTCCTATATGCTATTCAAGCCTTTGTCCTGAGTTTTCAATTAGAGTATGGGCAGCGACAACAAAACCTATCTGGGCTGCGTATTGCAAAAGGGGTCAAGGATATAAATCACGCTCAATATGTGGACGATACGCTGCTCCTGGGAGGCGCAAGCACAACAGTAGAAAAAAAATTCAAGAAGGAACTCGATGTGTTTACAAACATTTCCGGCAGCGTAATTAATACAGCCAAGAGTAAAATCTATGGTTGGAATGTCAACCCAAGAGAAATGCATGAGATATCAAGAACACTTGGGATCGCTGGAAGCACCAGCTGGGAAGAATTCAACTATTTAGGAGTCCCTATCATTAAGGCCGCTCCAAAAGTAGCACACTGGAACAACATTATAGAAAAAATAAAAAATAGGATTCGATCCTGGGGCGCAAATTGGTTGAACTTGGCAGGTAAACTAGTCCTCATTAAAGCGGTCCTCTCCAGTATTTCAATTTATCAAAGTGATCTTCTCTTAGTGCCGAGATCTGTAATTCAGAAAGTAGAGGTGATGATTAGACATTTCCTCTGGGAAGGAGGAAAGAAAACAGGCCGAAGGCTTCATTTGGTAAAATGGGGGAAACTTACAAAGCCCCTCCTAGACGGGGGTCTCCAAATAAAGGACATGCAGATGCAAAACTTGGCTCTTGGAGCCAAAATCCTTTGGAACCTCATCACAGGGGCAGTCAGTTGGAGAAAACAAGCCCTCTAGAAAAAGTACTTCCGGGGGCCTAGAAAAAAATGCTTGAGTAATCCCACAAGACCAGGGAAGGGCTCTCCAATATTCAGTTTATGCCAAAAGGCATTACCATCATTCCTCCCACATCTCACATGGATCCCGGGGAATGGACAACACATCAACATTTGGGAAGATTCAGTTCTAGGAGGAGCATCACTTTCAACTAGGCAGGAGCTAAGGAGGCTAAAAGAATGGATGCAGACTAACAACATTCACAGCCTTTGGGATATCTTGACATGGAAAAATGATGAAAATAATTCTTGGTCCAGGTGGGAGATTGCTTCACTACCTCATGATCTGGAAGAAGAGTGGAGCAGCCTTAAGGAAGCATTGCAAGGGAGAACCCCCCTAAGAGAGAAAAAGAAAGACAGGTTAGGCTGGGGTTCCAATGCAGGAATCTACACCTCAGCCAGAGGATACCGTCACCTTGTCCCAGGACCTCAAGCACCTCAAGACTCGGCTGCCTGGAAGGTAATATGGGCAGTTAAAACCCTCCCAAAATTCGATTTGTTTGTCTGGACAGTAGCCCAAAAAGGAGTTCTATCTGGCGAAAATATCCGGAAAAAAGGTTGGGCAGGGCCAACAAGATGCCCACTCTGCTGTCAGGCCGAGGAGACAACAATTCATCTTCTGTTAAGCTGCCTCTTTGCCAGCAAGGTTTGGAATCTAACTCTTGGTTTAGGTGCCTTGACCCCGCCCATCCCTCAGGATTTCCAGCTTCTGTTCTCAAGTTGGCAAGCCTTGTGCCCTCTCAAGACAACAAACCAAGTCCATCTCACAACGACATGGAAAGCTTTGCCGAAGTTTATCCTCTGGAAGCTATGGTTGGAAAGGAACCACCGGATCTTTAGAGAAGAGAAAAGAACTCCAGCACAGGTAGCAGTTAAAATCAAAAGTCTTTTCAGTGAGAGTGCAATCTACTTCATAAAGACTTCCAATTCGAAGGCCTTGGGAATTGAAGAAGAAGAGTGGATGCGTCAGCTTGGGCTTCAGAATGCATTACCAGGAGGCCCTTCAACCCCCTCGCCTTACAGCTGGGAAATTAGACTGGACAAGAGTGCACTGGAGGAATGGAAAAACTCCCTAAACACCAGCATTCTCTCATTCAATGGTGTGTCTAAGGGTAACCCAGGGAAGGCAGGGGGAGGAGGAGTAATAAGGGATCCCACTGGGAACATTGTTGTCAGGTATGCCTGGGGCCTAGGAATTGAACCAAATAACAAAGCTAAAGCCCTCGCCCTCTGGCAAGGGCTCACCCAAGCCCTCTCCTTAGAAATCCGAAATTTAACAGTGATTGGAGACTCAAGGCTGCTAATTCAAACTTTAACTCAGAATACCAGGGTATCGTACGGGCATCTCAAGCACGTCATTGATAAGATAAGGATCCTCAGGCGCCGGTTCCAGTCAATTCATTGGTTTCACGTACTAAGGGGACACAATACTCAGGCGGATGAGGAGGCCAATACGGGAGTCCGTTTGGGGAAAAGTGTTATGATTCTTAACGGAGCCACAGTTGAATGGAGCATCCCGTAATTGCAACAAATCATGAGATTTTACAAGTGGGCGTTTGGACAAGACGTAGGTGCAGACAAAAGGACAGCGATATCTTGGAAATTCAGAGCGATCTCCAGAATGGGAAGGAGTTCCATCATGAATTCAGAACATCCATATCCCAAAGCCATCCCTCCACGCAGAGAATCTAACAAGGAAAGGACAGCGCAGGGTTATAAACTTAGGTGAGCAGGAAGGGTAAGAGCAAAGGAAGGAAAGCAGCGCGCAGAAGGGTCAAGCCAGGGAAGCTTTTGGACAGAAGGCGAAGGATATCGGAAGCACACGATGGCATCGAGCTCGGGCCCAAAGCCAACGGTGGAAGCAAGGCTCACAACGCTGGAAGAGAAGCTGGAAAATCTGCGGGGGCTCATGACCAACCTGGACAAATTCTTGCAGAACTTGGACAGTGAGGCTAGGAGACAGATGGAAGATTTAGAAAATGATATCATCTACACAAGATCCGGCTTGAGTGAGGAGATCTGGAAGCTTAGGAAGGAACTGGGCAAGCCAAAGCAAGATCAGGAAGAAAGGATGCGGAATCTAGAACAACAGATGGAACAACTTAATAAGGAATGGACAGAAGAAAAAGCACAGTCTAAAGGGAAAGGGAAGGAGTAGTTCAATAAGAGTTCTCTATAAACACCTGGTAACAGACAGAAAGGGCGTCTAAGTAGTCGTGTTGCTGCCAGTCTTGGCTTCTAAGTGTCTTGTAATAACTGATATGAATAGAAGTATTCTCTAGTTAGTTTACTTGCAGTCCTACTATGTAATAGCATCAACGGTTTTTCCGCAGTTTTTAATAAAAGCCCCATTACTCGCTTCTGTAAAAAAAAAAAATATAGTAATAAATTTTAGAAATGATTATTTTTATAATTTTTTAAAACATTTATAATTTTATTTATATTGAAAGTGGTGTTTTGTAAAAAACATTGTATTTTTATAAGTAGGATTAAAATTGATATTAAGTCATAAAATTAATGAAATTTTATAATTTTATAATTTACTTATATTTTATGTGGACTTAACAATTAAAAACATGTCTCTTTGGAAGTTATAAGTTTGAAGTTAGAAGAGGTTGGGTATGTAAATATATGTAAACTAAATAGTCAAATCATTGCATGGAGATGGAGATGGTCTCTTCTCCCATGAATAAGGAGGTCTCATATGTTAATTTAGTAGCTAAGTTGTGACATTAATAATAATAATAATAATTTTAAGATCCATCTTGACAGCAATTTTTAAGATCAAAGAATGTATATACCATATCATCTCCAGATTCAAACATATGATATTTAAAGAGGAAACTAATATTCTTAATCATAATCATTAATTCAATCAAAATTTCAACAATCATTTTTATATTTATGTAAATATAATAAAAAATTAATTTAATAGCAATTCTTCCACCATAGATATTGTCATGAAATCATTATTAAAAACTTACTAATAATTATATGATTTTTTTATTTCTATATCTCAATGTTAAAAGTTACAAATTCGTTTATATATAAACTTTTAATTGCAGTTTTCAAGCATTTTTGCTCCAATATGGGTATGGTTGTTAATACCGATAAGACTAAGGTCATGATTATTGAATACAATAAGATCCCTTATGATACGTCTGTATATGAAAACAACAACTTGGAGGAAGTGACTTCATACAAATATCTTGGAATTTATATTCACCACAAGCTCAATTGAAATTATAGCATTGAGAAAAGGATTATTGGAGGATGGAAATCTTATTACGGGCTTGAAAACAATTGTAAATCAGCTGATACAAAAGAATTTTATAACCTATAATCTCAAAATTAAAGGAAATATGCCCTATCCCATCCTCCTCTTAGACACAAGCCTCTCCCCCATTGAGAGCATGGCTATGACTATATACCTAATGTATAAGAAGAAATTAAACAACATGGAAGATAAGAGGCTTCCTAAAATTGCTTCAAAATCGAGTCATAACCACCATCGATTCAAGTGAGGATGGCATAAAGATGCATGGTCTTGGCTAAACTATTGGGGAATCATGGAAGACACCATTTTGAAGAATAAAGATACTATTAAAAAAAACGTCAAATCAAAATTTAAGGAGAAAATGTGGTGTGATAAAGAGTTAGAGGAAAAAATAAATTAAGGTATTATAAAGATGTAATCAACCCTAATCTAGAAGATCAAAATTATCTATTTGTTTTTCCAAGTGTAAAGAAAAAAAAAGCATTGCTAAGATAAGAACAAATTCTCACGAGCTCCATAGTGAAACTCGGCATTGGTCAATTCCTAAAACGCCATGGGATGAAAGAGTGTGTCACCTTTGTGACACTAAGAAGGTTGAAGATGAAAAGCACTTTCTCTTAGATTGTCCACCCTATACCCATATTAGATCTCGTTTTCAAAATATTTTTCACACTACCAATCTTCCTAACCTTTTAACTCATCAAAAGTATGGTGATCTTGGAAAGCTTCTCTTAATGCTTTTTGAGCATAGAAACAAAATTCTAAAGAATCGCAAGTAATCACTTACCCTCTTAAGGTCTGATAGACCAATTCTGTCTTAGTGGACGTTAATCATCATCATCATCATCATAAAAAAATATTATCTTAAAAAATAATATAAACACCTTTATATATATATATATATATATATATATATATATATATATATATATATATATATAATCTTTTAATACAGTTATTCATATATATAAAAGATAGTAATAATTATATTTAAAATTATTTTTCATATTAAATATATATATTTATATCTAAGTTATAAAAAAATTAATTTTATAAATATATAATGATGAAGGTGATTCACGTTCAGGTTGGGAAGTTCGGTATTGTGACAAATATTTTGAACTTGGGATCTGATTTGGGTATACCTAGGGAATTCTAGGAGAAACTGTTTTTCATCTTCAACCCTCTTGGTGTCAGAAGGATATTCTTTCTTTCCACGGTGTTTTAGGGATTTCCCAATGATCAAGTTTCACTATATAACTCATGAGAATTAGTTTTATTTTAGAAATATTAATTAATAGAGAAATATTTTTGATCTTCAAGGTTAGGGTTAACCACCTCCATATAATATCTTAATTTTCTTTTATCCTCTAATTATTTATCACACCATAGATTCTCTATAAATTTAGCTTGTACAATATTTTTAATATCATCAATATTCTTTAGAATAACTTCTTATTTTGTTCCTAGATGATTTAGCCAAAACTTGGCATCATTATGTCATCTCTACTTGAGCCTTTGGTAATTTTAGCTAGAGTCTAAAGCAATTTTGAGGAACCTCTTATTATCGATATTATGTATCTTGTTCTTATCCATTAAATACCTAACCATAATTATGCTCTACATATTTTAATTAATTTAGATAAATTAATAATAATATTTAATAATATAATATAATATAATATTTAATAATATAAAATAAAATACTTAACAAATTTTCTTCATTTAATCATAAGATATATATATATATATATATATATATAACGATTAGTTAGCTGAATCTTAAAAAATTATAATCCTACACCAATGCCTCCGCTTCATATTTGTTTTGTTGGTGGAGTTCCATTTCTCCATCTTTTAATCACACCCTATCACTTCTACACAACATTCTCTTAATATCTTGAAATGAAACAAATGATGGATCGACGAGTAGAAGTGCACTTGAGATATATTTAATTAATTCAAACGCCCAATCATTTCTATAATCTTTCATGGAGAGGTAAGGCTATGAAATGAATCCAAACACCCTTGAAAGATGTTTCCCTATATGAGTTTCATATAGGAGCATTCTTGATCCAAATAGCTATCCTACACCCTTGACTTTTGCAAGTAAAATTAAGCTTCTTTCATATTTAATCATTTTATTGAGGATTAATGAGTTTTGAGTAGATTATAAGGTAAATTATATCCATATATGAGTTTTGAGTAGATTAGAATGTACATTGTATCCATATATATTAGTTTTGTATGCTTAAGCATTTACCCAACATGCATTATTTATTTTATTTTGGCAAGTATTTTTCTAAAATTATTAAAAAAAAGTGTCGAAAACTGGAGGTTTATAGCTTCCAAGTAAGGATAAATTAAAGTTATTCAAGAATTTATGTTTGTATTAGACTTAGGATGTTCCAACCTAGTAGCCTTGATTTTCCTTAAATCATTTTGACATGATTTTCTTGCATTACAAAAGACCGTGTTAGCCTGATTTGAACTTCTTTGACAAGAGAGAAAATTTTACTTATTTTGCTACAATAGTAACATTTTGGATTGTGCTCACAAATATAACCATATAGGAAGGTCATGTAGATCATGAATACCACTTATCAACAGAAATCCATCAAATCTTGGGTATCCATTTTAGTATAACTAGTCAAAAGACTGGAAGCATTGATTTTGTGGATCAACTATGTGCATCTATAATTTGCAAATTCTAACACATGGGTTTTGTAGGGAATGTTGGTGGCCTTAATGATATGCTTTTGGAATCCATGTACAAATTGGAATCATTTTTTTGAGCCACCTAAGGCTGAGTTGCACTATGTTTTAATGCCTATAATTCATTTTTCTCATTTTTTTCATATATTTGTCTTACAAGAGTTTTGCAATTATTTTGAGTCAAATTTTATTTTGTAATGTAAATAAATATTCCATTTCATATTTACACACTTAGTATTTAATTAGAACATGAAAGGATTGGATTCCCATGATGTAATGAACCAACTTCCAATCCATTTGTTTTAAATGTGTTGAGAGATAAGAGAAAGGGGCTAATAGTCCTCTAAGTGTAGAAGTGTACAAAGGCCTCTAGCCATAGTTGTAGATGTCCATGAAAGTGTATAAGTGTAGGTTAAAACCCTACCTTGCTAGGGGAAATCCCCTTCCACTACTCATATTTCCATTTGTCAACATGCAATATTCCAAATATAATATAGTATGCAGAACATAAATATTTAGCAAGGAATGGCAGAACAACAATGATATAACTAGAACAATATCAGAATAATACCATAATAACACCAAGAAAATCACCTTTATTAATGATAGAAATGTTTACTTTTCTCTTCGAGGGAGTAACCTCCAGCAGAGTAGAGCTTTATTACAATAATTTCCAAGACAAAACTTAGCATGTGTTGGATTACTGAGAGGGGGGGTGAATCAGTAATAGCATAATTATAATCCTTTTTCTTCAAATGTTATATCAATGTAGAATTATTATCCAATAATGAGCAATAAGAAATAAACAATCACACACATACACCGTACACTAGTGTTTTACGTGAAAACCCAAATCGGGAGAAAACCACAGAATGTTTTTTCTTATATGTCTTGAAGAATTACATTCATTGGAAGCACCAACTTCCTTTGTTTTCCAGTTGCAACTGGAAGGAGGCTCCAACCCCCTGGTTTCTCAGGCTACAACCTGAGGGAAGCTCCAACTCCCCAATTCTCTGGCTACAACCAGAAGGAGGCTACAACCCCCTATGTTCTCAGGCTACAACCAGAAGGTGGCTACAACCACCTATCCTTGCCCCATCCAACCGCCCTAAAGTAGAAGTAGAATGATGGAACCACTGTCAACCTATCACTATGAGATATACTATTGTACAATTGTATCAACCTGTACCACTACCCTGTATCCAATCTGTACAACTTCCCTTTAATCAAACCATACCTGAACTGAACATGTATCTACAAAAATACGACAGATACGTGACCTATAGTGATGTAGCTCGCGTATGTACACGCCCTATCTGTTATGCAGCCCGTGTATGCCTTCTGAAACTAGGGTTTCCTTTCACTTGAAAACTTTTGACCCTCTATAACTTCTTTCACATAGATCTGTAACCTGTCACTGTATCCAGACTGTAATTGTACCCTGTGCATGCAACCTCATACATAACCTTTATTCAAGGCAAGTATGTATCTCTCTATTCATATGCCATATAGGTATGTGTAATCATGAACAAGTATAATATCCCTCACATGATCTTAGTCATCAACCCCTTTCTGATATTCAATTTCTCAATACATCAATAAATACAACATCTCAACCATGTACCATAAAAACTCTTAGCCATATGCCAAGAAATACAAGATGTGCCTCAACAAGAAGTATCAATGATAAATATACCAACACTATATTTCTGTAGATCTGACTTATATAGAAGATCCCATGTAGCCACTAGTCTCTCTAGGGAGAATCCTCAAATCTCCATTGCCATTCTTCATACATACATCAAAATCCAACTATTCATAGAAATAAGACATACATTTTGAACCAATCGATGGATCTAATGTATCTAAGAACTCTAGACCTTCCTGGGAGCTTGATCTCAGAATCTAGAACCTATGCACCTTCATCTTCTCAAGTTTCATGGCTTTATCAACATGTATTCACCCTATACACAGTCATCACACGTACATACTCACCCTATACACAGCCAACACGCATACATACACACCCTATACACAGACAGCCCGTGTATGCCTCAGAAAATAGGGTTTTCTATGAATCCAAGAATTTTGTCATCAACCCTTCATGCTACCTCAGACGTTCACCACTTCAGATGTATCCACAAGTATTTACAAGAATCTTTACACAAGAAAATAGATATACAATATGTACAAGTGTGTTCTTAATGAGTGAGCTTTGCCTCTTATTTATATCTTCATGTAGCATTACACTTTCCTTATTTTAGGACTTCTTCATTTAAAATAAATTATTTTACAAAGCACTTTGACCCTTGGGGACTTCTATAAGACTCATGAGAGGTTCTACAACTTCATATGGTCATAACTCTCTAACCATGAGGAGTTATGTGGTGTTCCACATACCACCAGAAATGGCATGACAAGCATTATCCATCTAGGATAGTTTCACTGGCAAATTCATTATTCTTCATCTCATTATTCCACAATTAAGCATGGGTTCTCTCACTCCGCAAAGCGTATTCCCGTGAGGGCTTTCACCATAAGGGGACCACTTTGGAGTTCATCCATATTTACTTCTTATCAACCATGAAAAAAAAATAATGAGTCATCTTTATATCAAACAATCTTGGGTCCACTACCCAAGCCTTTGTGCTATGGGGCTTTCTTCAAGGGTTGACATCAATGAAAACCAACCTTAATCAACAATATCCCCCTTTGGCATTGATGGAAACACTCTAATGTAATATTGAAATCATATCACTCATGATCCCCCTGGAACCATGCCTCTGTCCTCTGCATCTAATAAATCTGCTCCCCCTGGAACCATGCCTCTGTCCTCTACATCTGATAAATATGCTCCCCCTGGAACCAGCCTATGTCCTCTACATCTGATAAATCTATCCCCCTTTGTCATCAATGGCAAAGGTATCTTTCCATCCGAGGCTGCTCCCCCTAACTAAATTGTCCTCTTATGGTGCTTCCTCGTGTAAGTCTAAGACATATAAGATAAGCATTCAAAAAGCATTCATTTTGGAGTATAAATAACTCCAAGTCTTTGGCGAAGATATTCAAAGGCTTCCCGTGGAAATGGGTTTGTAAAGATATCTTCCACTTGTTCTTTTGACATACTCAACTCTGATATTATTTTCTGCAACCTTCTCACGTAGAAAATGATACTTGATTGTAATGTGATTCGTCTTGGAGTGCATCACCTGGTTTTTTGAGATACTGATAGCGCTTGTATTATCACAATAGATTGGAATGGGATCATCATACTCAACCTGTATATCTGTCAGAGTTTTTTTCATCCAAAGACCCTGTGTACAACATGATGTTGTTGCAATATACTCTACCTCGGTTGTAGATAAAGATATTGATGATTGTTTCTCTCTTAGCCATGATACTAAACACTCACCCAAGTAGAACGTTGCTCCATTGGTGCTTCATCGGTCATCAATACAACCTGCCCAATCTGCATCTATGTAGACAATAAGTGATAGATCATTTCCTTTGGATACCATAATCCAAACTCTTATGTTCCTTTGATATATCTGAAAATCCTCTTCACTGCTAATACATGTGATTCCTTTGGTGCTGCTTGAAATCATGCCACTTGTCCAACTTCCTGCATTACATCTTGTCTGAATTTTGTCACGTATAGTAGGTTTTCAATCATTGACCTGTATTTCTTCTGATCTATAGATTTAGAATCATCATATTTGCTCAATTTGCAACTAGTTTGCATGGGAGTGATAACTGGTTTGCAATCTTCCATTCCAAACTTCTTTATCATTTCTCTGATATACTTGGTTTGAGAAATACAAATTCCTTGGTTGCTTTGACGTATCTGAAGTCCCAGAAAGAAGAATAGTTCTCCAAGTAACAACATTTCAAATTCATTTTTCATATCTTTTGCAAATTTCTGGCTTAACCTGTCATCATCACTACCAAAAATAGTATCATCAACATAAACTTCAATTAATA